>CM056599.1:2278642-2438004 GCA_029721355.1 Tegillarca granosa
CCACCTTGAATTCACCAATGATGATGATGATGATGATGATGACGATTCAATTATAAATGGCCTGAAAATTCATCCATTTTTAAGTAAAATCATTGTTTATGACAAATAACATTTTCTAATTAATTTTTTTCAAGT
Source organism: Tegillarca granosa (assembly GCA_029721355.1). Lineage (NCBI taxonomy): Eukaryota > Metazoa > Mollusca > Bivalvia > Arcoida > Arcidae > Tegillarca > Tegillarca granosa. Next base: position 2,278,778 of record CM056599.1, read on the forward strand.
TTTATTCGAAATGTCTACTTACTTAATTAACCATGTACCTTGCTTTCATTTTCCTGTTGCACAGAATTATCATGCTGAAGTGTGTGTGTGTGTGTGTGTGTGTGTGTGTGTGTGGTTTTCAAAACATACTTTAGAAATAATCATTTCATGAGTGTAATAACATTTTGGCAACTGAGCTTTTGCAATTATAATGTCGGAATTTAAATCAACAAACAGCTCGCCAGGTTGAGGTTGGTAACCTCCCGGAAAGCTTGGTTAGAGAAAATGCTGGCAAAGGTGAAATTAATTCTGCAAACGGGGGGGGGGTAAAATTTTGATGAGTTCCATAACCTGTAATATAAAAACCTAAAACCCCATTATTCCGTTAGAAATGACCACATACACGACACTCTAAGCAAGCTGGACCATCTGGCTATATATGGCCTAAAGATTTGTTTGTCAACTATGTACATATATAAAGAAAAAAGCAAGGACCACTGGAGGACAGATGCGTTATGAAAAAAGGTAGTGATTTTGATCAAAAAGTTCGTGGAATTCTCCAAAAATTCTTTCCGTTTCATCCACAATAATTTTTTATGTACGTTTGGAATCTTGAGTTTTATTATCGTCTCCATTGTTTTATTTTGAAAATAGTGAAATAAGAACTCAAACTGTGACCAGAGACGTATATAACTAAAGTTATATACGTCTCTGCTGTGACTGTCGGCATCTGTATCTGGTAAAGCCATACATGCACTTGAATCTCTTAGTGTAGGAAATCGGATGAAAAATCTATACATTATGACAAGGGGAGCCTAAATAACCCAATATGTTGATAAAAACAAGCATGTTGCAGATGCGTTTTCTGTGTATCCTCTACTTCCGGGTAATTGATTTTCTGAAAATGTACGCCGCAAATGGTATTCCCTTGCATCTATTTATAGCACATGTATATTATTTAATTGAGGTCAATTCTCCGTATGTCATTTTTATTTACGATAAATAGTGTATTTATTCATCCAACAAAAATTATGTTAATTTCTAGCATAACAGCTTCACTCAAACTCATAAATTTTAGTTGTGACGTCGTTTTGTTTTTCCGGGATTCAGCAAGGATTTAAAAATAATTAAACATGGCATCTGTCGAAATAAATAAATAAATAAATATATATATATATATATATATATATATATATATATATATATATATATATATAAATAAGAAAAAAAACCCAAACCTTTTTCAGTAAAAAATCGTAGATATTATAATGATATTTTTTCTAGAGTTTGAATATAATGTTAAGTTTTATTACTAGCATGATCTAGTGAGAATCTAGAAAACGTCACATGCCGCTGTTTGATTTCAAGCCGTAGGTATTTAAATGTCACCGTCTCTAATACTTGTAAATGGATTGTCCTCCATATTTTTATAGTTTTAGAATCTGTGTTTCGTCTAGTTTATAAATATGTGCTTTTTTCCATTGTTTTTGAAATGATCCAGGAGATTTAAGTCGATTTAGATTTTGCGATCACGTGACATTGTTTTCATTTTGTTTTGACGTCATTATTTTTTTACGAACTTTAAAGTAAAAAATTCGTATAATTAGAGTGCATCTACAAAAAAAATTTGATAACAAAAATTAAAGTGCTAAAAAAATATTTTCATGTGATACCATTTTTATCAATATCTGATGAATATTAACGAAATGACGGGCAAACGAAAACTACGCTTTGATATTTTAGACAAGGACCAAAAAATGCGTAGAAATGCGTAGTTGAGGCTTAAGGGGTTAACAGAGAATCTACTGTCGAGTATGCATAAGCTACATATTTCTATTCTGTGTCTTAACAGAGAATCTACTGTCAAGTATCCATTATTCAGCTGCATATTTCTATTCCATGTCTTAATAGAGAATCTACTGTCAAGTATGCATTATTCAGCTACATATTTCTATTCTGTGTCTTAAGAGAGAATCTACTGTTAAGTTTGCATTATTCAGCTGCATATTTCTATTCTGTGTCCTAACAGAGAATCTACTGTCAAGTATGCATTATTAAGCTACATATTTCTATTCTGTGTCTTAACAGAGAATCTACTGTCAAGTATGCATTATTCAGCTACATATTTCTATTCTGTATCTTAACAGAGAATCTACTGTTGAGTATGCATTATTCAGCTACATATTTCTATACTTTGTCTTAACAGAGGATCTGCTGTCGAGTATGCATTATTCAGCTGCATATTTCTATTCTGTGTCTTAATAGAGAATCTACTGTCAAGTATGCATTATTCAGCTGCATATTTCTATTCTGTGTCCTAACAGAGAATCTACTGTCAAGTTTGCAATATTCAGCTGCATATTTCTATTCTGTGTCCTAACAGAGAATCTACTGTCAAGTATGCATTATTCAGCTACATATTTCTATACTTTGTCTTAACAGAAAATCTACTGTCGAGTATGCATTATTCAGCTGCATATTTCTATTCTGTGTCCTAACAGAGAATCTACTGTCAAGTTTTTAATATTCAGCTACATATTTCTATTCTGTGTCCTAACAGAGAATCTACTGTCAAGTATGCATTATTCAGCTACATATTTCTATTCTGTGTCTTAACAGAGAATCTACTGTAAAGTTTGCATTATTCAGCTACATATTTCTATTCTGTGTCTTAATAGAGAATCTACTGTCGAGTATGCATTATTCAGCTGCATATTTCTATTCTGTGTCTTAACAGAGAATCTACTGTCAAGTATGCATTATTCAGCTACATATTTCTGTTCTGTGTCTTAATAGAGAATCTACTGTCAAGTATGCATTATTCAGCTACATATTTCTATTCTGTGTCTTAAGAGAGAATCTACTGTTAAGTTTGCATTATTCAGCTGCATATTTCTATTCTGTGTCCTAACAGAGAATCTACTGTCAAGTATGCATTATTAAGCTACATATTTCTATTCTGTGTCTTAACAGAGAATCTACTGTCAAGTATGCATTATTCAGCTACATATTTCTATTCTGTATCTTAACAGAGAATCTACTGTTGAGTATGCATTATTCAGCTACATATTTCTATACTTTGTCTTAACAGAGGATCTGCTGTCGAGTATGCATTATTCAGCTGCATATTTCTATTCTGTGTCTTAATAGAGAATCTACTGTCAAGTATGCATTATTCAGCTGCATATTTCTATTCTGTGTCCTAACAGAGAATCTACTGTCAAGTTTGCAATATTCAGCTGCATATTTCTATTCTGTGTCCTAACAGAGAATCTACTGTCAAGTATGCATTATTCAGCTACATATTTCTATACTTTGTCTTAACAGAAAATCTACTGTCGAGTATGCATTATTCAGCTGCATATTTCTATTCTGTGTCCTAACAGAGAATCTACTGTCAAGTTTTCAATATTCAGCTACATATTTCTATTCTGTGTCCTAACAGAGAATCTACTGTCAAGTATGCATTATTCAGCTACATATTTCTATTCTGTGTCTTAACAGAGAATCTACTGTAAAGTTTGCATTATTCAGCTACATATTTCTATTCTGTGTCTTAATAGAGAATCTACTGTCGAGTATGCATTATTCAGCTGCATATTTCTATTCTGTGTCTTAATAGAGAATCTACTGTCGAGTATGCATTATTCAGCTACATATTTCTATTCTGTGTCCTAACAGAGAATCTACTTTCAAGTATGCATTATTCAGCTGCATATTTCTATTCTGTGTCTTAACAGAGAATCTACTGTCAAGTATGCATTATTCAGCTACATATTTCTATACTTTGTCTTAACAGAGAATCTACTGTCAAGTATGCATTATTCAGCTACATATATCTGTTCTGTGTCGTATCAGAGAATCTACTTTCAAGTATGCATTATTCAGCTACATATTTCTATACTTTGTCTTAACAGAGAATTTACTGTCAAGTATCCATTATTCAGCTGCATATTTCTATTCTGTGTCCTAACAGAGAATCTACTGTCAAGTATGCATTATTCAGCTACATATTTCTATTCTGTGTCCTAACAGACAATCTACTGTCAAGTATGCATTATTCAGCTACATATTTCTATTCTGTGTCTTAAGAGAGAATCTACTGTTAAGTTTGCATTATTCAGCTGCATATTTCTATTCTGTGTCCTAACAGAGAATCTACTGTCAAGTATGCATTATTCAGCTGCATATTTCTATTCTGTGTCTTAACAGAGAATCTACTGTCAAGTATGCATTATTCAGCTACATATTTCTATTCTGTATCTTAACAGAGAATCTACTGTTGAGTATGCATTATTCAGCTACATATTTCTATACTTTGTCTTAACAGAGGATCTGCTGTCGAGTATGCATTATTCAGCTGCATATTTCTATTCTGTGTCTTAATAGAGAATCTACTGTCAAGTATGCATTATTCAGCTGCATATTTCTATTCTGTGTCCTAACAGAGAATCTACTGTCAAGTTTGCATTATTCAGCTACATATTTCTATACTTTGTCTTAACAGAGAATCTACTGTCAAGTATGCATTATTCAGCTACATATTTCTATACTTTGTCTTAACAGAGAATCTACTGTCAAATATGCATTATTCAGCTACATATTTCTATACTTTGTCTTAACAGAGAATCTACTGTAAAGTTTGCATTATTCAGCTACATATTTCTATTCTGTGTCATAACAGAGAATCTACTGTCGAGTATGCATTATTCAGCTGCATATTTCTATTCCGTGTCTTAACAGAGAATCTACTGTCGAGTATGCATAAGCTACATATTTCTATTCTGTGTCTTAACAGAGAATCTACTGTCAAGTATCCATTATTCAGCTGCATATTTCTATTCCATGTCTTAATAGAGAATCTACTGTCAAGTATGCATTATTCAGCTACATATTTCTATTCTGTGTCTTAAGAGAGAATCTACTGTTAAGTTTGCATTATTCAGCTGCATATTTCTATTCTGTGTCCTAACAGAGAATCTACTGTCAAGTATGCATTATTAAGCTACATATTTCTATTCTGTGTCTTAACAGAGAATCTACTGTCAAGTATGCATTATTCAGCTACATATTTCTATTCTGTATCTTAACAGAGAATCTACTGTTGAGTATGCATTATTCAGCTACATATTTCTATACTTTGTCTTAACAGAGGATCTGCTGTCGAGTATGCATTATTCAGCTGCATATTTCTATTCTGTGTCTTAATAGAGAATCTACTGTCAAGTATGCATTATTCAGCTGCATATTTCTATTCTGTGTCCTAACAGAGAATCTACTGTCAAGTTTGCAATATTCAGCTGCATATTTCTATTCTGTGTCCTAACAGAGAATCTACTGTCAAGTATGCATTATTCAGCTACATATTTCTATACTTTGTCTTAACAGAAAATCTACTGTCCAGTATGCATTATTCAGCTGCATATTTCTATTCTGTGTCCTAACAGAGAATCTACTGTCAAGTTTTCAATATTCAGCTACATATTTCTATTCTGTGTCCTAACAGAGAATCTACTGTCAAGTATGCATTATTCGGCTACATATTTCTATTCTGTGTCTTAACAGAGAATCTACTGTAAAGTTTGCATTATTCAGCTACATATTTCTATTCTGTGTCTTAATAGAGAATCTACTGTCGAGTATGCATTATTCAGCTGCATATTTCTAATCTGTGTCTTAACAGAGAATCTACTGTCGAGTATGCATTATTCAGCTACATATTTCTGTTCTGTGTCTTAATAGAGAATCTACTGTCGAGTATGCATTATTCAGCTGCATATTTCTATTCTGTGTCTTAATAGAGAATCTACTGTCGAGTATGCATTATTCAGCTACATATTTCTATTCTGTGTCCTAACAGAGAATCTACTGTCAAGTATGCATTATTCAGCTACATATTTCTATTCTGTGTCTTAACAGAGAATCTACTGTTGAGTATGCATCATTCAGCTACATATTTCTATTCTGTGTCTTAAGAGAGAATCTACTGTTAAGTTTGCATTATTCAGCTGCATATTTCTATTCTGTGTCCTAACAGAGAATCTACTGTCAAGTATGCATTATTCAGCTGCATATTTCTATTCTGTGTCTTAACAGAGAATCTACTGTCAAGTATGCATTATTCAGCTACATATTTCTATTCTGTATCTTAACAGAGAATCTACTGTTGAGTATGCATTATTCAGCTACATATTTCTATACTTTGTCTTAACAGAGGATCTGCTGTCGAGTATGCATTATTCAGCTGCATATATCTATTCTGTGTCTTAATAGAGAATCTACTGTCAAGTATGCATTATTCAGCTACATATTTCTATTCTGTGTCTTAACAGAAAATCTACTGTCAAGTTTGCATTTCAGCTACATATTTCTATTCTGTGTCCTAACAGAGAATCTACTGTCAAGTATGCATTATTCAGCTACATATTTCTATACTTTGTCTTAACAGAGAATCTACTGTAAAGTTTGCATTATTCAGCTACATATTTTTATTCTGTGTCTTAATAGAGAATCTGCTGTCGAGTATGCATTATTCAGCTGCATATTTCTATTCTGTGTCTTAATAGAGAATCTACTGTCGAGTATGCATTATTCAGCTACATATTTCTATTCTTTGTCCTAACAGAGAATCTACTGTCAAGTATGCATTATTCAGCTACATATTCCTATTCTGTGTCTTAACAGAAAATCTACTGTCAAGTTTGCATTATTCAGCTGCATATTTCTATTCTGTGTCCTAACAGAGAATCTACTGTCAAGTATGCATTATTCAGCTACATATTTCTATTCTGTGTCCTAACAGAGAATCTACTGTCAAGTTTGCATTATTCAGCTGCATATTTCTATTCTGTGTCTTAACAGAGAATCTACTGTCAAGTATGCATTATTCAGCTGCATATTTCTATTCTGTGTCTTAACAGAGAATCTACTGTCAAGTTTGCATTATTCAGCTGCATATTTCTATTCTGTGTCTTAACAGAGAATCTACTGTCAAGTATGCATTATTCAGCTGCATATTTCTATTCTGTGTCTTAACAGAGAATCTACTGTCAAGTATGCATTATTCAGCTGCATATTTCTATTTTGTGTTGTATCAGAGAATCTACTGTCAAGTATGCATTATTCAGCTACATATATCTGTTCTGTGTCGTATCAGAGAATTTACTGTCAAGTATGCATTATTCAGCTACATATTTCTGTTCTGTGTCTTAACAGAGAATCTACTGTCAAGTATGCATTATTCAGCTACATATTTCTGTTCTGTGTCCTAACGGAGAATCTACTGTCAAGTATGCATTATTCAGCTACATATATCTGTTCTGTGTCGTATCAGAGAATCTACTGTCAAGTATGCATTATTCAGCTGCATATTTCTATTCTGTGTCCTAACAGAGAATCTACTGTCAAGTATGCATTATTCAGCTACATATTTCTATTTTGTGTCGTATCAGTGAATCTACTGTTGAGTATGCATTATTCAGCTACATATTTCTATTCTGTGTCTTAACAGAGAATCTACTGTCAAGTATGCAATATTCAGCTGCATATTTCTATTCTGTGTCTTAACAGAGAATCTACTGTAGAGTATTTATTATTCAGCTGCATATTTCTATTCCGTGTCTTAACAGAGAATCTACTGTTAAGTATGCATAAGCTACATATTTCTAAACTTTGTCTTAACAGAGAATCTACTGTCAAGTATCCATTATTGAGCTACATATTTCTATTCCGTGTCTTAACAGAGAATCTACTGTCAAGTATGCATTATTCAGCTGCATATTTCTATTCTGTGTCTTAACAGAGAATCTACTGTTGAGTATGCATTATTCAGCTACATATTTCTATTCTGTGTCTTCACAGAGAATCTACTTTCAAGTATGCATTATTCAGCTACATATTTCTATACTTTGTCTTAACAGAGAATCTACTGTCAAGTATGCATTATTCAGCTACATATATCTGTTCTGTGTCGTATCAGAGAATTTACTGTCAAGTATGCATTATTCAGCTACATATTTCTATTCTGTGTCTTAACAGAGAATCTACTGTCAAGTATGCATTATTCAGCTACATATTTCTATTCTGTGTCTTAACAGAGAATCTACTGTCAAGTATGCATTATTCAGCTGCATATTTCTATTCTGTGTCTTAACAGAGAATCTACTGTCAAGTATGCATTATTCAGCTACATATTTCTATACTTTGTCTTAACAGAGAATCTACTGTCAAGTATGCATTATTCAGCTACATATATCTGTTCTGTGTCGTATCAGAGAATCTACTTTCAAGTATGCATTATTCAGCTACATATTTCTATACTTTGTCTTAACAGAGAATCTACTGTCAAGTATCCATTATTCAGCTGCATATTTCTATTCTGTGTCCTAACAGAGAATCTACTGTCAAGTATGCATTATTCAGCTACATATTTCTATTCTGTGTCCTAACAGACAATCTACTGTCAAGTATGCATTATTCAGCTACATATTTCTATTCTGTGTCTTAAGAGAGAATCTACTGTTAAGTTTGCATTATTCAGCTGCATATTTCTATTCTGTGTCCTAACAGAGAATCTACTGTCAAGTATGCATTATTCAGCTGCATATTTCTATTCTGTGTCTTAACAGAGAATCTACTGTCAAGTATGCATTATTCAGCTACATATTTCTATTCTGTATCTTAACAGAGAATCTACTGTTGAGTATGCATTATTCAGCTACATATTTCTATACTTTGTCTTAACAGAGGATCTGCTGTCGAGTATGCATTATTCAGCTGCATATTTCTATTCTGTGTCTTAATAGAGAATCTACTGTCAAGTATGCATTATTCAGCTGCATATTTCTATTCTGTGTCCTAACAGAGAATCTACTGTCAAGTTTGCATTATTCAGCTACATATTTCTATACTTTGTCTTAACAGAGAATCTACTGTCAAGTATGCATTATTCAGCTACATATTTCTATACTTTGTCTTAACAGAGAATCTACTGTCAAATATGCATTATTCAGCTACATATTTCTATACTTTGTCTTAACAGAGAATCTACTGTAAAGTTTGCATTATTCAGCTACATATTTCTATTCTGTGTCTTAATAGAGAATCTGATGTCGAGTATGCATTATTCAGCTGCATATTTCTATTCTGTGTCTTAATAGAGAATCTGCTGTCGAGTATGCATTATTCAGCTACATATTTCTATTCTGTGTCTTAATAGAGAATCTACTGTCGAGTATGCATTATTCAGCTGCATATTTCTATTCTGTGTCTTAATAGAGAATCTACTGTCGAGTATGCATTATTCAGCTACATATTTATATTCTGTGTCCTAACAGAGAATCTACTGTCAAGTATGCATTATTCAGCTACATATTTCTATTCTGTGTCTTAACAGAGAATCTACTGTCAAGTATGCATTATTCAGCTACATATTTCTATTCTGTGTCTTAACAGAGAATCTACTGTCAAGTTTGCATTATTCAGCTGCATATTTCTATTCTGTGTCTTAACAGAGAATCTACTGTCAAGTATGCATTATTCAGCTGCATATTTCTATTCTGTGTCTTAACAGAGAATCTACTGTCAAGTATCCATTATTGAGCTGCATATTTCTATTCTGTTACTTAACAGAGAATCTACTGTCAAGTATGCATTATTCAGCTGCATATTTCTATTCTGTGTCTTAACAGAGAATCTACTGTCAAGTATGCATTATTCAGCTACATATTTCTATTCTGTGTTGTATCAGAGAATCTACTGTCAAGTATGCATTATTCAGCTACATATATCTGTTCTGTGTCGTATCAGAGAATTTACTGTCAAGTATGCATTATTCAGCTGCATATTTCTGTTCTGTGTCTTAACAGAGAAACTACTGTCAAGTATGCATTATTCAGCTACATATTTCTATTCTGTGTCCTAACAGAGAATCTACTGTCAAGTATGCATTATTCAGCTACATATATCTGTTCTGTGTCGTATCAGAGAATCTACTGTCAAGTATGCATTATTCAGCTGCATATTTCTATTCTGTGTCCTAACAGAGAATCTACTGTCAAGTATGCATTATTCAGCTACATATTTCTATTTTGTGTCGTATCAGTGAATCTACTGTTGAGTATGCATTATTCAGCTACATATTTCTATTCTGTGTCTTAACTAGAGAATCTACTGTCAAGTATGCAATATTCAGCTGCATATTTCTATTCTGTGTCTTAACAGAGAATCTACTGTCGAGTATTTATTATTCAGCTGCATATTTCTATTCCGTGTCTTAACAGAGAATCTACTGTCGAGTATGCATAAGCTACATATTTCTAATTCTGTGTCTTAACAGAGAATCTACTGTCAAGTATCCATTATTGAGCTGCATATTTCTATTCCTGTTACTTAACAGAGAATCTACTGTCAAGTATGCATTATTCAGCTGCATATTTCTATTCTGTGTCTTAACAGAGAATCTACTGTCGAGTATGCATTATTCAGCTACATATTTCTATTCTGTGTCTTCACAGAGAATCTACTGTCAAGTATCCATTATTCAGCTGCATATTTCTTTTCCGTGTCTTAACAGAGAATCTACTGTCGAGTATGCATAAGCTACATATTTCTATACTTTGTCTTAACAGAGAATCTACTGTCAAGTATCCATTATTGAGCTGCATATTTCTATTCTGTGTCTTAACAGAGAATCTACTTTCAAGTATGCATTATTCAGCTGCATATTTCTATTCTGTGTCTTAACAGAGAATCTACTGTCAAGTATGCATTATTCAGCTACATATTTCTATACTTTGTCTTAACAGAGAATCTACTGTCAGGTATGCATTATTCAGCTACATATATCTGTTCTTTGTTGTATCAGAGAATCTACTTTCAAGTATGCATTATTCAGCTACATATTTCTATACTTTGTCTTAACAGAGAATCTACTGTCAAGTATCCATTATTCAGCTGCATATTTCTATTCTGTGTTGTATCAGAGAATCTACTGTCAAGTATGCATTATTCAGCTACATATATCTGTTCTGTGTCGTATCAGAGAATCTACTGTCAAGTATCCATTATTCAGCTACATATTTCTATTCTGTGTCTTAACAGAGAATCTACTGTCAAGTATGCATTATTCAGCAGCATATTTATATTCCGTGTCTTAACAGAAAATCTACTGTCAAGTATGCATTATTCAGCTGCATATTTCTATACTTTGTCTTCAACAATATTCTATTTTAAATTTTCAGAGGTATTTCATTGAAGACACCTTACAGTGTAAAGAGAGGAGAAGATGAACTACATTATACCTATTTAGATACAGTAGGACGTCCAGTCATTGTAGCTTACAAAACTAACTTAGTAGATGCTCATATTCAAGACTTTGAGGTAAAAATACCAGATTAAGGTCAACTTAATTAATTATTCTTTCTTTTATATAATTTGTATCTTAAATGATTTATACAATGTAAACTACTCAAAATGTTTTTATTTTAAATCTAGTTGCTTATACTTTCATCCTGCCAAAGTAACTGAAGGGATATCCAACAAATGTTTACAGATTTGTAGTTTAAAGTGGATTTTAATTTGATTGCTTAAAAAATTATGAGTTGTCTTTATTTTGGCAAAACTACATGTATAATTGACAATATGTCACATTTAACTGCAAGAGAAACATGCAATATTCCACACAGATATCTTATTATATTAAATATATGTTTTGTAGGTACATTACAGCTTTCAGAAGATGATGTTATTACAAGAACCTCTTCTTGTAGTTGGAGCTTTTTATCTGCTGTTTTTGATGGTTATCTTTTATGTAAGGATTGACTTCTCAATTACCAAGGTAAGTAACAAACATTACAGTGTTAAGCATGTGTGTATAAAGAAAATCATTTTACATTTAACTGTTTGTCTTATTTAAAGAAATAATCTTGGCTGGGATGTAAAATCAACTTTACACGTAACAGATTCTTAAAGCAAGATGTCAGCATTGCTTTAAAAATATTTACTGTAACCTTGGAATTTCAATGTCAAGCCTAATTCTCATATTTTTGATTTTGTGTAAAATTGTGCTATGTGATTAAAATAAAAATTTGCTTGCTCATCTAATACACTTCTTTGAAAATCTTAAAGAGATAGGACTGTATAGTTTATTGCTATTTTTATCATTTCTAGCTAAACAATTGCTTTTGGCAATGTTTGTTTTGCGAAATTTTCATCGATTTCAAAATGAGGCAGACTGACTTTTTAGCTCACCTGAGCTGAAAGCTCAGATGAGCTATTGCTATCCATCTCCGTCCGTTGTGCGTCGTCCGTCATGCGTAAACTTTTTACATTTTAATCTTCTCCTCCAAAACCACTGGGCCAAATTTAATGAAACTTGGTAACCATCATGCCTGGGTGAAGCCCTTTCAGATTTGCACAAATGAAGGAGTTATCTCCCCATGGGGCCCCATAAGGGGGGAAATAGTGAAAAACTTTAAAAATCTTCTCCTCTGAATCTACAAGAGATATACCTTAGTTATTTCATTTATAACATCCTTAGTTCATCTATTTTCAGATTTGCACAAATGATAGCCATGGGGCTCATAATGGGGAAATTGTGAGGCACTGAGTGGGGAAATTGATAAATATGATATATTTGTCACTATATCTTGAAAACTATTAACTTTTTGTATAGGCATGTATATTAGAATATTGTAGGTATTGACATGACGATCATTTTGATATATGGTTCAAGGTCATATGTTGAAAGGTCAAGGTCACAGCTGCAAAAGAAGACTTAAATTGCTAATTATCTTGAAAACTATTAATGTTTTGTATAGGCATGTATATTAGAATATTGTAGGAATTGACATGATGATCATTTTGATATATGATTCAAGGTCATATGTTAAAAGATCAAAGTCACAGCTGCAAAAAAAGACTTAAATTGCTAATTATCTTTTAAAACTGTTAACTTTTTGTATAGGTATGAATATTAGAATATTGTAGGTATTGACATGACGATCATTTTGATATATGGTTCAAGGTCATATGTTGAAAGGTCAAGGTCACAGCTGCAAAAGAAGACTAAAATTGCTGATTATCTTGAAACTATTAACTTTTTGTATAGGCATGTATATTAGAATATTGTAGGTATTGACATGACAATCATATATAGTTCAAGGTCATATGTTCAAAGGTCAAGGACATAGTTGCATAAGTATACTGAAATTGATTTATGATTTGGAAATTATTCATTGCACTACAGTTACTTTATGCATATTATATAAGCTACTTATAAATGAAATGTGAGTGGATATATTTCTGATTAAGTTTTGTGGGAGTTCTTAACTTGATTAAGCTTTTAAAGTTTCTGTACTTAATATATTGTCTATTGCACTTTGCCAACAGCATTGGACAATATCTTCAGGTGAGCGTTAAGGCCCATGGGCCTCTTGTTAAAAAATCTTTACAAGTTTGAAAAAGTAAAAGCTTTTTGTTTTTGAAAGTAAATCATTGTTATGATTTAATTAATCATATGTAATAAATTTATCCTTCCAGGTGTATATTCATTGATTGCATGTTTCCTTCTTGGAACAAATATTTGAACATTTGTTTCAGCTCTAGTTGTTATTAAACTTTCCATCCTTACATTAATGGATAATGATTATATAAAATTAAAAACAAATGCTCAAATTGTCTGTTGTAGTAATCACTTAAACAAATAGTGTTTGTCAGAAAAAAAAAGTGTTGATATAATACTGAACAGGCTATATATAAACTTGTGAAAAATTATAAATTGTAATTTAAAATTTCTACACAATAGGATGAAGCCAAGGAGTCACGTATGAGGGTAGCTAGTCTGTGTGAGGATGTACAGAGTACTCAGGATAAGAGAAGTGCTCTTTATCAGAGCTATGATGATGCTATCAATAAATTCAAGAGCCAGAAAGATAATGCTAGCTTTGTAAGCAGTAAGAAGAAAATTGATGCAGATTATAAACAGCTTACACAACATATCCAGTCTCTGTATACTCAGTTGAAGACTGAAGGTGCTGATGTCGCTGAGAAGGTATAAACTCATTGACTTCCCAAAATATTGGAATATGGTCCAAGCAGATTGTCTAGTGGCATATGATAAATAATACTAAATCCAAAATTCCAAGATGCATCAATGTTTGTGTGTATACTTTCAGAGAATTTAGAAATTGATTTTAGAATTAAAAATCAAACATTTACGTGTTCATGATTAAATATTGAGCTTCACTGGATTTCACTTGTTAAACAGTAAAAGTGTTGTTATTAATTAGATTGGGACACACAAATCGTAGTCAAATACAGATACATTAGGAATTTGCCACAAAAAACCTGCATGTTAATGTTGTTAAATAGTAAGCAGTCTGACCACTTAACAAAAATTGTGTGATTGACTTTAAATTTCCCAAATGATTGGCCTATAATATGTTGTACTTCTTGTATCAGTTTGCACCTTGTTGTGGCAACTTTATAATCTTAACATGATGACCTTAACATACATGTATGTCCTGACCCCAGGGCTCCACAAAGGTAGGCAAAAGGATCAAACAGTTTCAATCTACTCAGCTCTTGTATATAGAATTCAGGGGAGGTTATTAACTATCTATAAACTGGATCAATCAGGCATGTGTATGTGTATACTCTAGTAGAAACAATGTTCACAGGTGAAGCCACTAGTGATCAGTTAACTTGTAAGGTATTAGGTAATTACCTGTGAATAGGGAAGTTCAGTGAATCGTGACACTCATCCGAGTACTTTTAATTGTTAACAAGCCAGCATTAAAGAATTCAGTTAACTTGTAAGGTATTAGGTAATTACCTGTGAATAGGGAAGTTCAGTGAATCGTGACACTCAATCCCGAGTACTTCTAATTGTTAACAAGCCAGCATTAAAGAATTTTTAATCAGATTTTGTCTTAATATTATGGAGAAAAAAGCTGATTTGGATATTTTTCAATCGGCATTTGTGAAGGCTTGCCTGACCCTCAATGTTCATTTCTCAAATAAAAAGTATTGTTTTACAGGCAATTTTTGTATATTTTACAGGTGGCAGAACTACAGAAGTTAGATGGTCAGTACAAGGATCTGATAAACTTAGCTATAACATCAGCTGAAAAACTTGTCCATGGTAAAATGGGGAAGCAGCAGTATATAGAATGGGATAAAGCCAATGCTGAAAAACGTGACGATCTTTATCAAAAAATGGAAAATCTTAGAACTAGTTTATAAATTGTATTTTTATAGTATTATAATTGTGCTTACTCTCAATCTTCATGTTTTTAAAGAGAGAATAGTTTGTAAATCCATAAAGATGCATTAAATGGTCATCAAACTCAAATATCTTTTTGTTTTCTCTATCTTTTAGGGTCTTGGGAGTTAATGATCTTAGGGCTGTTCCATTAAAACATATGAGTTACCCGGGGAAGGCACTTTTGATTTTGGGTAACCACCCATTGAAGAGATTTACAAATTCTTATGACCACCCATATATGCAATTTTCTGCAATTTACAGCCCCCCATAGAATTTATTTATTTTTTGAATCACAAGATTTTATTTATCCCAAAACACTTGCATCCTCATATGGCATAAATGGATATATTAACTTGAAACTTCGTCTGCCGACATTCGCGCCATCTCTATGTAAGTTCCTCGGCTGTTTTCTTTTGCTACAGCCTAATATTCAAATGTTATTGCACAAAATACCATTAGTCATTATCTGTGTCAGTCACGAATGCAGAACAAAACTGAAAACAAGGACAGCTACTCGTACTTTCAATTATCAGGTCTATTCGTCCTAAAATATACTTTGCCCCTGTTCACTTTTCATCCTGGATTCATTCGCCCTACTTTTAATATGGTTTTATTCTGTTATCAATAAGTTGATTTTTTTCAAGACGTATCTTATTTTAAAATGCAGAGATGACTTCAAACTATTATCCTTTACAATCAATTATTTTCTGATGGAAAATCTCTTGGGTTGAATGAACCTTAGGACGAACGGATCTAGGGTGAACATACTCGGGGCCGGCGAAAGTATATCCAGGGCAAATTGACACGGATTTTGTCTATACGGAAATGACCGTTTTACTACGATATGGAACACTAGAAATTACCAAAATTTTAACAATTAAAACTACTGGCAAACCCATAGACTTATATTTAACGTTTTTGGAGAGATTACGTTAGACCAACCACTCATAGATGTGTTTTATGTCCAACACAGCATACAATAGATTTGTTTTTTCATTCTGACCCGCCTGGCATATATCTTTATTAAATTGCCGTCCCCAGGTGCCTTATGTTTTAATGGAACAGCCCTTAATTGCAAGCTTTGAAATTGCAATTGAATTTGGAAAGACCCAAGCAATGAATTGTTTAATGCTCTTAAAAATCTGTTATTTGTTTAACAGACATTAGCAATATATACATGTACTAGACTTAATATATGCCCACTGATTGGTAGAAAGTCTAATGAATATTGATTAATTTATTGTCAGCTCATCTGAGCTGAAAGATCAGATGATCTATTGCAATCCATCTTCGTTTATCATCCATCATTTATAAACTTTTCACATTTCAATCTTCTCCAATACCACTAGGCCAGATTTAATGAAACTTGGGTACCATTATGCCTGGATGAAGGCCTTTCAGATTTTGCACAAATGCAGTGAGAAATAGTGAAAAACTTTAAAAATCTTTTCCTCTGAATATACATGTACAAGAGGTATACTTTAGTTCTTTTATACAACATTCTTAGGTCGTCTACTTTTAGTTTCAAATTGCAAAAATGGTAGCCATAAAGCTCAAAATGGGGAATTGGCTAAAAAATAGCATATTTGTCTTTAAATCTTGAAAACCATTAACTTTTTGCATAGGCATGAATATTAGAATATTGTAGGTATTTGATATGACAATCACTTTGATATGTAGGCATGGGTATGGTGATAAATTTGGTTTATGGGTCAAGGTCATAGCTTCAAATGTCAAGGTCATAGCTTTATAAGAAGACTGAAATTGTTAATTATTTTGAAAACTATTAATTTTTTTGTAGGCATGTATTTAGAATATTGTAGGTATTAATACGATAAAAGTCAAGGTTATTGTTGCATAAATATACAGAAATGATTAATCATCTAGAAATTACCCATTGAATTACGTTTAAGCTATTTATCAATGAACTGTTACTAGATATTTCCGATTAAGTATTGTAAAAGTGGGGTCTATAGTGGAGAAAAACTTGGATAGTTGCTGTAATCAGTGCTATTGTCTATTGTACTTTGCCAATGATTTTTGTTCACATCCTCAGGTGAGCATTAAGACCCATGGGCCTCTTGTGAATATTGATTGGTTTTTGTCTTTCTCACTTTACATTTTAAGTACATGTATTAATAGAGTCACGATTAAATTAGGTCTGACACCCCTCATATCTATAATATTAACAGTGTCCAATTGTTTTAGACCCCTTTCCTGTTACATCTATATTAAAACAGGGTTCAGATTACTTTCGGTCTTTTTCCCCTTTACATGTAGTCTATGGACAGGGTCCAAATTGTTTTAGGTTAATTATTCTCAACATCTACATAATTGACAGAATCTAGATCTGTCTACCTTTACAACTGCAGTATAACCTTAGTCTAGAATGTTGTGTTTTTATCTACTCCCTTTACATAATAATAGTAATAATAAATAAACACTTATATACCAGTACATGTCCAAATCACAATCCCAAAAAACAAAGTAAAAATTTTGAAAACGGGCCAATTCGATTCAGTTATACACGTGAACTTCCATCAAGGAAGTGAGGCTGACTTATGCAGCTATGTCCTTGACCTTTAAACATATGAACTTGAACTATATATCAAAATGATGGTCATGTCAATACCTACAATATTCTAATATACATGCCTATGCATATTTTATAGTTTTCAAAATAATTAACAATTTTAGTCTTCCTATGCTGATACGACCTTGATCTTTGAACATATGACCTTGAACCATACATCAAAATGATTGTCATATCATACCTACAATATCTAAATATACATGCCTATACAAAAAGTTAATAGTTTTCAAGATAATTAGAATTAGTCTTCTTTTGCAGCTGTAACCTTGACCTTTGAACATATGACCTTGAGCCATTTATCAAAAGGATCGTCATATCATACCTACAATATTTAAATATACACGCCTATACAAAAAGTTAATAGTTTACAAGATATAGCGACAAATATATAATTTTTAGCAATTTCTGCACTAAGTGCCTTGACATTTCCCCATTTTGAGCCCCATGGCTAACATTTGTGCAAATCTGAAAATAGATGACCTAAGAGTGTTATAACTAAAATAATTAAGAAATATCTCTTCTACATTCAGAGGAGAAGATTTAAAGTTTTTCCCTATTTCCCCCCTTATGGGGCCCCATGGGGACATAACTCCTTTAATTGTGCAGGTGAGCTAAAAAATTAATTTTTTGAAAACCAAAAAAAAAAAAAAATTCAGAAAATTGAAAAACTTAATGCAGCAAAATATTTTCAGAAAAATTTAATATGTTTTACATAGTATAGTCTGATTTTCATACACATTTAATAAGTAGCTCTAACAAGAAAAGTTCTCACCTAAAGTTTGTTTTAAATCAAAGTACTGAAAATCTGCTTGAACTGATCATGTTTATATAACTGGAAGGCCATGAAGCCATTTTAAAGTACATTTCAAGATGAAATAAAAACTGAAATTTCAACATCAAATCTTCAAATATAGTGAAGATAAAGTAAAAACCACATCCAAAGAAAGTGAAAAAAGCGACCTGTGGAAACATTTCTTGTGGAGACCAGACAACCTTCTAAGTCATAATATGCCTACTTTAATTCCTTTTCTAATAACCCTTTGTTATCATGTAAATTCTGAAAACTGGATGAATTTTACTGTCTAGTTACCATTATATACAAGTAGTTCATCGTATCATAATTGCATTAGCCTGTGAAAGTCCCATTTCTCCAAGCATGAGAGCCATTGCGTTCATACAGACTGCAAATCTCAAAAACCACATGACTCGGTGTATAAATACATATAAACAAGTAACACTTAAAGATATATATACATATATACTGATTTTATATTTTCATGTTTGATCTTACATAGCTGTTTCACAATTTATAATCAGTATTAACATCATAAACATTCTGCCATCAATATTAATAATGTTTAATATATAATTATTTACAAAGTTTAATAAGGCTTATGCATTTTGGATTCAATACAAATTTTCAAAACATGATCATTTTAATGACAAGGATTCAATTTTTAAATGATAATGTATTTACAAATAATAAATTTACAGATGACTAATACTTTATTTACAAATGGAATTAAAAACAAGGTTGGCAAAAACAACATTTGTATTATCATCATCAGACAGTGCTGACAATGAAAACATTCTCTGAGCTTACCTATCCTTATCAATTAACCTTTGATTTTTGTTACAATTAATGTTTTTTCAATATTTTACTTGTGGAATAATTGTTTTCTTCCACTTCTGTAATGTCAAACACATGAAATAATAAACAATATGACAAAGGAAAGGTAAAGAAGGGGAATATAAGAATTTATGAAACTATAAGACACACTATACAATGTATACATATTTACTTTAAAACATTACATAACTTGATTATACAATATCCCCAACTTGATGGCATGTAATAGAGAATTTGTAAATTTTAGACGATTATAACATATCCCCAACTTGATGGCATGTAATAGAGAAATTGTACAAATTGTATGTAAACTTGACAAGATAAACATTATGTTTCACATCAACAAACAATGATCACTGTGTTTAGTCTCTGTTCCTTCGTTTTTGTAAGTAAAACAATAAAAGTTACTTTTAAGTTGAATTTATTTTGTTACAAAACAGACTCTATTTATACTTATGTTGCCACTTTTAAGTTTGTAAAAATTAATACGAAGGTTGACAAAAGCATCTTTCAATTAAATTTATTTAACGAAAACCACATTTTGCTGCAGATATAGATAAAAGAAATAAACATCTGGTTCAAGACTAATATGTAAAAATATTTAGACTTTGAAATCTAAAACAAAACACTGATAAACAGAGGGACTTAATAGATAAATTGACTTTCAATGATGGTTCAAAAAGACAAATATAGATTGTTCTGAATAGTTATCACTTAATGCTAAAATACATGCCCAAGTTAAACAATCATCTGTAACAAAGATTCCCCAACTTAAATCTGACAAAATTCAAATTTAAAATAATTCTGTTAGTTTTCAAGCTATTAAGAATTTAAGGTGTTAATCTGATGACCTCTTAAAACTCACCGTTTTTTGCATTCTATTTTTTTTTTAAATACAGTAGTAGCAAAATTTGCTGGGATAAGGTAAAGTTAAGAAAAAAGTAGTTAACCAGCTCTATTCCCAATGTTTAAAACTTATTAGTTTTCAAAGTATGTCATTGAATTTTTAGAATTTAAATAAACAAGAACAAAGTTGCAAAGCTGAACAGAATTATGCTATTTTCCATTATTACCCCTTCCCCATCATTAACCACACTACTGGACACATTATCAAAAAGGTGCAAAACAGACCAGTAATATTAACAATATTTTATAGAGATATTGTGTAGAATTAATATCAAAAATAGAGAGTTGATCACCTTATTTTATTTGAATCCAAAATATTGTTGAGATTGATTAAAAATTACAATTATTATTTCCTAGAAAGTGACCTACATGTTGTTTTATTATTAAGTCAATAAAAACAAGATCTAATTTCATAAAAAAAGATAATACTTATAGGATAAATAAATGCATCAAGCCTGAAGAATATGATGGTACTAACTTAACAGTAAACAGCTATGACTGAAAAATTATTGAATTTCTTTACAGCATTACACATGTTAAAACATCTGATCTAATCCTTTGTCTTACAAAAAATATAACAATAAGGCCTTGTTTTTGTTTACAGTAAGAACATGTATAGATATACCTTTTATATTTTTATTATTTTTTATATATTAAAACAGCATTAATGGTGTTTTACACCCCATCCCCAGTCAGAGTACTTCAATTATATAAATCAGACAAGTTCAGGGAATGTCTGTAAGCAAATTAATTAGGCCAAGTAGGCTAATTTTTCATTACAACCATGGAACAAAATTCAACAAACTTGTCCAAAATAGTAGATAATACTTTGAAGTTTGTCAAATAGGGCTAGTAGTCAAAACTGGAACTACACAACTTTCAATATGGCCTAAATAAACAATTTTACAGGTAACTATAGAGAAAAGAAAGTATGGAAAACAAGAATTTTGGGCCAGGACATTCAAGACTCTTATCATCAGTGCTATAAACAAAGAAAAAGACATATTCATTGCCCTTCAGTGTTATTTAACTATTGTACATGTATGCTTTCATGTTCTGTTGACTGTTTTAATGTATTCTGATCAAAACAGAATGACATTAGAATGGAAATTTATTAAATCTGTATACATATTTGTAAAAGATGATGTTTACAAGTGTCACACACTATTAATTAATACCACTTAACATTTGTGCATTACAAACTCCACAATAATTGTTATTACTGGTAAACTTTGATGTCATTTCCAATGAAAATTACCATCAGAGTTTTATACAAAGTGGAGATATAACATGGTATACTGAAATACAACATTATGAGCTAAAATATTTTGAATTATGAAGAATTAACCATATTTTGAAGCTTTTGATCAGAAAAATTCTGAAGTTGGATTAAAATTACAATGGTGTTTCTGATAACAGAGAAAGCAGTAACAAGCAACTACATAAATCTTGAAATGATATGTACATAGCATAAAACATTTCCTATTACTGCTGCTACTAAATTTATCTAAGGTAAAACATTAACATATTAAAAATGTAAATGGGGACTTGAATTGGTCATTTTGTACATAAGATATGCCATATAAGTTAATATACCGGTTATCAAAAGCATTATTTATAGTTTGGTGCAGAGAGAATTTTTTTATAGTAATTCAAAAGTTATGAAATTAAATAGATTTAAATGTGAATCATAATTCATTATGGAAATAACTTCAGTGTAAAACTTTTTGTTTTCATTTTTTCCGACTTTTTTTGAACACATACGGATATGTTGCACCGCTTTTTGACACATTTTTTCTCTTCCCTTGTTCTATTTTCCACTTTTTTGCTGGTTTGTCATCACTTTCAGTTTTATTTTTTAAATCAGATGCGTCACGAGAAGTGTAAGTATGGAACTCACTGAATTCTTCATCCTCTGTAACACCAACCACATGTTTTCCTCCTGCGTCATGTTTCCTGTCTACCTCAATCACATGCAATACAGTTTCATGTCGATGTAAGGACACAGAACCATCAGACTTGTGACTGCTCTCGCACATAGAGTCTTCCTGCATCTCTACCTGATGCACTGGCACTGAAGTCACATGACCCTTTCCAATATTCCATATTTTACCATGATGATAGATATGTCGTACTTTGTTAGTATGTTTACCAGAACAAGTTTTTGGAACAATTCTTTCTACAGAACCTGTCCCACTGTGTGCTGATTCTGTATCAGTATGGTCTGAATTGGAACATATACTTTTAGTGTCATCAGAAATAATACTTATGTTATCATCATGACAACTGTCTGATTTTTTCGATAAGTCACTATCTACATAACTTTTTTTGCTAGGTAGATCAGTACTATGTTTTTTATTGTCAGTTTTTTGTTCTAAACTACTTCCACTTTGATGATCACATCCTTCACATTTATCTGTTGACTTTTTAATTGAATGATTATTTTTATCTCTAACTTGTGTAGAATCTACTCCTTCATCCATATCCCAAGTGAATGGTGTATCAGGAATGTTTTCTCTCAAAGATTTCAAAGCACTAGTTCTTTTTTTCTTAAAATGACAAGAATCTTTGTCATCACTTTGTTCTTCTGAAGTTGTAGTCTTTTCTACACAAGAAAATGATCTTGTCTTTACACTAGATTTGGTGTTTTCTGAAGTCTCATAGCCCTCCTGGAATACACTTAGGGAAGGTAAATCTGGTAACTGAACATTAGACTTGTCTATACATTCAGATGGAAGTTCTATAACTCCTTTATAAGGGAGATTATCAACTCCTTTAGCACTGGATAAATGACTGTATCTTTTAGCATCTAGTTTTGACTTTCTGGTATTTGGTTTTAGGTCTTGTGTTGAAGTCATCACAGACTTGCTTTTAACATTTTTCTTGCCTTTATTGTCATCCTGAACTGATGATATTCTATAAATAAATGACAAATATGTGTGTTTAAAGTAATGTTGCAAATCATGCAACTTCATTAATTTCATTTTAAGGGCACAATGAAATGGAATATTTTTTATTTTTAAGTAAGGTAATGACCTTGATCTTTCATAAAATATTAATAGGCATTAATAAATGGCAACAATATCTTCAAACCTGCATTGAGATTTCATCAAGATAGAAACTGCACAAAATTAAAAAGATCATTTCTAAAGCCATTTTAGGTAATTTTTAATATTAAGAATTTCTTACTGAAATGGTTAAATGTAGCATACTGTTCTTACAGAAATTATAAAAACTTTGATTTTTGTGAATGAATTTTCACTTTTCATTTATTTTCATAATGTTTAGTATTCTTTTTTATAAACTAAAAATAATTTACTAGAAAATATCACTCAACTGTCACTCAACTGGTAGACAAATTGCATCTGATTTTATAGCAATGGTGGATATGTTGGAGGCCACAAGCTGATTTGTTTTATTAACCTATACTACTTCACCTAAGGAACTTCCACATTTAACGTTTCTGTATTGCCTAGTAAATTCAAAGTAGAAGATTTTCAAAGAATCAGCTATTTATAGCAGCTTATTTGCATATTTTTCTAATTACAAGCTAATTAGTAATATGAGATAAACCCCATTATAAAGAGAATCTATTATGAGTTTGAGGTCGAGTAATTGATTATTTTTCTCGCATATAATTTACGAAAAAATACCAGAATCCCTTCTATTACATTGCAAAATTTTGCTAGCGGAAGAAATACAAAACACGCAACAAATAACGTTTCACTCACAGCAGAATGTGAACTTACGCTGGCAAAACAAAACGATTTTTCTCTTTATATATATAAATTGTTTAGTAAAAATGATATTATTCATCATAAAAAAGTCTTTTTTTTTGTTGTTTTCATATAATTTTTTCCCACAAAATTATTACCCTTGCCAATTGAAAATCAAAGCACAGACTATGCTGAATGTAGGAAAGTAGACATGAAAGCCTGGTAACCGGGTGGATATCAATTCTTAGTCGAGAAGAGTGGAGGAATGGTGCTTTACATTCCTGTCAAGATTCTGTCACTTAAATGTCACAGTGTCAATGACATGAAAAGACATAATGCTTAAAGTTACTTATATCATCTTTTAAAAAATATGCTATTTTTCTTCTCTTATCCCCTTGAACCACTGGGGTCATGGTGACCAAGTGGTATTAAGGGTAATCTAACAGGGCACAGTGCCTCTTAGTGCCTAGATTCAAATGCTGCTTGGGCAGATGCTAGTGTGTGAAAAGTTTGACAGTTTGCTTGGCAAATGTCAGTGGTTTTCTGGGGGTACTTTTGGTGCCCTCCTCCATCTAAGAACTGACTACCTGGATATGTGAAAGAGTCTTGACTGGTGCATAAAACATAATTACTCCACTACACTCGGAAACCAATTTGCCAATTTAAATGAAATATGTTTGGATGAATCTTGCTTGATGCAGATTCCAAAGTGACATCTTTAGCAACATTCAATCAATAATGACCATTACAGCAAAAAGGAAAAATGACTTCTGTAGTTTCTGATGACTGATTGATGCAAAAGACACCTCTGATAAGATAAAAAATAAGAGAGTACATGAGAGGACTTTGGCCTTGAACCATATATCAAAATGACCATCATATCAATACCTACAATATTCATGTACATGTCTATTCAAAAAAGTAATAGCTTTCAAGATAATTAACAATCTAAGCCTTCTTATACAGTTATGACCTTGACCTATGAACCTATGAACTTGAGTCATATATCAAAATGGCTGTTATATCAATACCTACAATATTCTAATATACATGCCTATACAAAAAGCTAAAAGTTTTCAAGATAATTAACAATTTATGCAATCTTATGTTGCTATGACCTTGACCTTTGAACCAATGACCTTGAACCATAAATTAAAATCATCATATCAATACATACAATATTCTAATATACATGTCTATATAAAATTTAAAAGTTTTCAAGATAATTCATAGTTTAAGCCATTTTCTGTGGTTATGACCTCTGAGCCTTTGACCTTAAACCATATATCATAATGATCGTCAATCCAATACCTACAATATTTTAAGAAACATCCGTATAAAAAAGTTAAGTTTTTGTAGATACTTAACAATATAAGCTGTCTTATGCAGCTATGACCTTGACCTTTGAACCAATGACCTTGAACAATATATCAAAAAGATTGTTATATCAATACCTACAATATTCCAATATATATGCCTGTACAAAAAGTTAATAGTTTTTAAGATATATTTACAAATATATTATTTAAAGCAATTTCCCCACTAACTGCCTTGTCATTTTCCTGTTTTGAGCTCCAATACAACCATTTGAGCAAATCTATAACTAGATGATCCGAGAATAATATATATAAAATACCTAAGGTATACCTCTTGTACATTCTGAGGAGAAGATTTTCACTATTTCCCCCTTTAAGGGGCTCCAAGGGGACATAACTCCTTATTTGTGGAAATCTGAAAGGCCTCCAA
This sequence comes from Tegillarca granosa, assembly GCA_029721355.1. Lineage (NCBI taxonomy): Eukaryota > Metazoa > Mollusca > Bivalvia > Arcoida > Arcidae > Tegillarca > Tegillarca granosa. Next base: position 2,304,613 of record CM056599.1, read on the forward strand.
CAAGGCATGATGGTAGCAAAGTTTCAATGAATTTGGCTCAGTGGTATTAAAGGAGAAGATGAAAATGTAGAAAGTTTACGCATGATGCACGATGGTGATTAAAAAACCACAAAACAGTAAATATTATATAAAACGACTGAAAAAGAAAGACATTAAGAAGTTTCCAAACAATAACAGGAATTTCTTTTTTAGTAAAACCAGTACTTCTACTGCCTTGAGTCAGAAAATGAAAGTCCTATCCAGATTCAGGAAAAAATAGAAAAGGAGTGAAAGTTGGCCCAAAACTCAGACAGAAACAGCAAAGGCAACTTTGATAAGTGAAATCTAAAGTCAGACGCTGTCTGAAAGATAATCAGACGATTATGATTTTGTAGCACTTGTGCCACTTGTACCATGCCAGATCAGTGCAAATTTTGGGCATCAAATTATGAAAATGTCTGTATTTCTCAAATTGTCAAGATGGATTTCTGTGTAAATACTGTGAAATTTTTGCTTCTTCTATCTCTAAAAGGGATATTGAAATTCTATAATAAAAAATAAAGACCGATTGATTTTTAACAACTCTATAGAAAGTAAATAAAAGCTTTGACTGAATCTCGACATTCTATGTCATTATTCCAAATTAACCCTCAGGGGTCTTTTCCTAAAATACCCAAAATTCCTGTCCTTCAATGCTTTTGGACATCCTTACTTTGAAATTTCAATACTAGTATCTTTTAAATTTCCTGTTTTTCGGACGGCAATTCTTTGTCTATAATTCCGGACATGATTTTGCTGGAATTCAGGTGGAGCATATGAAACAGAGTGCTTTTTAATAAAGATTGAATAGAACCAAGAGCAAAACATCGTTGTTTGTTGTTGTTTCGATGTGTTTTGGCGAGATGGATCGTTCTGTACATCGTTACTCAAGACCACAGGGGCTTGGTGTCAGGATTTTGGTATTTTTGTTTAAAAGATTATTTATTAGTGTTTTTATTACATACGAGGTTGGTACTAGTTCATACATATCGATAACTTTGCCTGAAATCCATTTTTAACAAACTTAAAAAAACTCCGAAATATATAACATTAAAAAACACAAGGGACGAAAATACCAAAATCCTGAAACCAAGCCCCTGTGCTCAAGACCGGTGCTGTAACGTACAGATGATCTACACATGTATTTACGTTTTTTTTGTAAACCCAATAAAAATTATACCTGAAAATAAAGTGCTTTTATTCTGTATGGAAGTGAGAGTTGATTAAAATTAATGTCCATTGCTGAGAAAACCGTGCATGACAATTCCTGTCGGTACACCATTTCAATATCAAACACATTTTTCTGATGAAATTCGGAAGTGACGTTTTCAAATAATTTCATTGGATGAGAAAAAATGACGAATCCCTCTGGTCAAGGATTCCAGAAAATGAATGATTTAATGTCCAAGCCGGACACATGTCGGTATTGCTGTTATTGCTAATTTGGTAATATACACGGGTAAGTCTAATTACCATAAACAGTTAAGTCAACTTATGACGGTGTTCCAAAATTGGAAGAATATACACAGACAAGAAGAAGTTTTCCCTGAAAATGGCATACGGAACAGTCCGAGACCTATTTCTGCAACGCGAACTATACCCTCTATATTTCATTTATGACTTTCTTTTTTATTCTTTAATAAATATTTTTTATTTTTGTTTTCAGAGATTCTCTATATATTTTCATTTACAGAGGCATTGTTGTTCGTTCATCTATTCATACATGTTTCAATACAGTTGATATGCAAATTCCACCCCGGAAAAAGCGAATTACTCTGCAACTCTGAGAGTAGGGGAAGCGGTTTTATTTATTCATTTATTCTTTATTTATTTATTTTTTGTCCGTGTTTCTTTCTTTTCTTCTCTAAAATGTGTGAAATTGAATTAAATAAAACCAGAAATGCATTTGTAACACCCAGATTGTACTGTGCTGTACAGGTCTACTTCTTTGGTACGCAAGTATACAGTAGTGCTCAAGAAAACTGACATAGTTTAGGTGCCATAGTTACCAACAACGACATAACTAGAAAAGTCTTTGACTTTCCTACGTAAAAATTGTAGTCCCCGTTCAACTGAGATAGGCTACACATGCGCACACGATATGCGATATGGAAAAAAATATCGTACCACCCATTCAGTGAGATAAATCCATCACATATGCGAGAAAAAGGTATAATGATGGCTATGTATCTTATCATTCTATATATCAAATTTGAACTAAATCAGATGAAAATTAAACCTGTAATGGCTGTTTAGCACTTTTTACCATTTATAGCAATGGCAGTAATCTTGGATGTTGCAAGAAGTTGATTTGTAAAAATTTTAAATTACTCCACCTAGAGACCTTCTACAGCCAATAATGTTTCATTTGGTCTAATAGTTTAAAAGAAGGAATGTCAGTAGGTTTATCTGCGGTATTGTGTGAAGCTATATAATTTTTACAATGACCCAAATTAAACCTAACATTTCTTTTAACCATGCTGTACCATATTTAATAGTAATTTTCATTTTTTTTTTTACACAACATTCATTACACTAGATATTGTTTTACATAAAACATGTTTATATAAATAGTTTTTTAGCTTTCATTAGAATAATGTTATAAATTTCATATGAAGCAGTACAAGTAAAAATATATAATCAGCAACATGCTTAAAGGCACTTTTACCAGTAAAATTATATGTTTTCAATGTAGTGTAGATAGTTTACTCACCTTACTGTGGCCAGACAAGACTGACAACTACTCACCTTACTGGGGCTGAACAAGACTGACATCTCACTGATTTCAGGATAGGTTTACTCACCTTACTGGGGCTGAACAAGACTGACAACTCACTGATTTCAGGATGGGTTTACTCACCTTACTGGGGCTGAACAAGACTGACAACTCACTGATTTCAGGATGGGTTTACTCACCTAACTGGGGCTGAACAAGACTGACAACTCACTGATTTCAGGATGGGTTTACTCACCTAACTGGGGCTGGACAAGACTGACAACGCACTGATTTCAGGATAGGTTTACTCATCTTACTGTGGCTGGACCAGACTGACAACTACCTGATTTCAGGATGGGTTTACTCACCTTACTGTGGCTGGACCAGACTGACAACTACCTGATTTCAGGAAAGGTTTACTCACCTTACTGGGGCTGAACAAGACTGACAACTCACTGATTTCAGGAAAGGTTTACTCAACTTACTGTGGCTGGACCAGACTGACAACTACCTGATTTCAGGATGGATTTACTCACTTTACTGTGGCTGGACCAGACTGACAACTACCTGATTTCAGGATGGAATTACTCACCTTACTGTGGCTGGACCAGACTGACAACTACCTGAGACTGACAACTACCTGATTTCAGGATAGGTTTACTCAACTTGCTGTGACTGGACCAGACTGACAACTACCTGTTTTCAGGATGGGTTTACTCTACTTACTGTGGCTTGACCAGACTGAAAACTAACTGATTTCAGGATGTATTTACTCACCTTACTGTGGCTGGACCAGACTGGCAACTACCTGATTTCAGGATGGGTTTACTCAACTTGCTGTGACTGGACCAGACTGACAACTAACTGATTTCAGGATGTATTTACTCACCTTACTGTGGCTGGACCAGACTGAAAACTACCTGATTTCAGGATGGGTTTACTCAACTTACTGTGGCTGGACCAGACTGACAACTACTCACCTTACTGTGGCTGGACCAGACTGACAACTACCTGATTTCAGGATGGGTTTACTCAACTTGCTGTGAATGGACCAGACTGACAACTAACTGATTTCAGGATGGATTTACTCATCTTACTGTGGCTGGACCAGACTGACAACTACCTGATTTCAGGATGGATTTACTCATCTTACTGTGGCTGGACAAGACTGACAACTACCTTATTTCAGGATGGGTTTACTAAACTTGCTGTGACTGGACCAGACTGACAACTACTCACCTTACTGTGGCTGGACCAGACTGGCAACTACCTGATTTCAGGATAGGTTTACTCACCTTACTGTGGCTGGACCAGACTGACAACTACCTGATTTCAGGATAGGTTTACTCACCTTACTGGGGCTGAACAAGACTGACAACTCACTGATTTCAGGATGGGTTTACTCACCTTACTGGGGCTGAACAAGACTGACAACTCACTGATTTCAGGATGGGTTTACTCACCTTACTGGGGCTGAACAAGACTGACAACTCACTGATTTCAGGATGGGTTTACTCACCTAACTGGGGCTGAACAAGACTGACAACTCACTGATTTCAGGATGGGTTTACTCACCTAACTGGGGCTGGACAAGACTGACAACGCACTGATTTCAGGATAGGTTTACTCATCTTACTGTGGCTGGACCAGACTGACAACTACCTGATTTCAGGATGGGTTTACTCACCTTACTGTGGCTGGACCAGACTGACAACTACCTGATTTCAGGAAAGGTTTACTCACCTTACTGGGGCTGAACAAGACTGACAACTCACTGATTTCAGGAAAGGTTTACTCAACTTACTGTGGCTGGACCAGACTGACAACTACCTGATTTCAGGATGGATTTACTCACCTTACTGTGGCTGGACCAGACTGACAACTACCTGATTTCAGGATGGAATTACTCACCTTACTGTGGCTGGACCAGACTGACAACTACCTGATTTCAGGATAGGTTTACTCAACTTGCTGTGACTGGACCAGACTGACAACTACCTGTTTTCAGGATGGGTTTACTCTACTTACTGTGGCTTGACCAGACTGACAACTACCTGTTTTCAGGATGTATTTACTCACCTTACTGTGGCTGGACCAGACTGAAAACTAACTGATTTCAGGATGTATTTACTCACCTTACTGTGGCTGGACCAGACTGGCAACTACCTGATTTCAGGATGGGTTTACTCAGCTTGCTGTGACTGGACCAGACTGACAACTAACTGATTTCAGGATGTATTTACTCACCTTACTGTGGCTGGACCAGACTGAAAACTACCTGATTTCAGGATGGGTTTACTCAACTTACTGTGGCTGGACCAGACTGACAACTACTCACCTTACTGTGGCTGGACCAGACTGACAACTACCTGATTTCAGGATGGATTTACTCACCTTACTGTGGCTGGACCAGACTGACAACTACCTGATTTCAGGATGGGTTTACTCAACTTGCTGTGACTGGACCAGACTGACAACTCACTGATTTCAGGATGGATTTACTCATCTTACTGTGGCTGGACCAGACTGACAACTAACTGATTTCAGGATGGATTTACTCATCTTACTGTGGCTGGACAAGACTGACAACTACCTTATTTCAGGATGGGTTTACTAAACTTGCTGTGACTGGACCAGACTGACAACTACTCACCTTACTGTGGCTGGACCAGACTGGCAACTACCTGATTTCAGGATAGGTTTACTCACCTTACTGGGGCTGGACCAGACTGACAACTACCTGATTTCAGGATAGGTTTACTCACCTTACTGGGGCTGAACAAGACTGACAACGCACTGATTTCAGGATGGGTTTACGCAACTTACTGTGGATGGACCAGACCGACAACTACTCAACTTACTGTGACTGGACCAGACTGGCAACTACCTGATTTCAGGATAGGTTTACTCACCTTACTGTGGCTGGACCAGACTGACAACTACCTATTTCAGGATGGGTTTACTCAACTTGCTGTGACTGGACCAGACTGACAACTCACTGATTTCAGGATGGGTTTACTCAACTTACTGTGGTTGGACCAGACTGACAACTACTCATCTTACTGTAGCTGGACCAGACTGACAACTACCTGATTTCAGGATGGGTTTACTCACATTTCTGTGGCTGGACCAGACTGGCAACTACCTGATTTCAGGATGGATTTACTCACCTTACTGTGGCTGGACCAGACTGACAACTACTCATCTTGCTGTGACTGGACCAGACTGGCAACTACCTAATTTCAGGATGGGTTTACTCAACTTGCTGTGACTGGACCAGACTGACAACTAACTGATTTCAGGATGTATTTACTCATCTTACTGTGGCTGGACCAGACTGAAAACTAACTGATTTCAGGATGGGTTTACTCAACTTACTGTGGTTGGACCAGACTGACAACTACTCATCTTGCTGTGACTGGACCAGACTGGCAACTACCTAATTTCAGGATGGGTTTACTCACATTACTGTGACTGGACCAGACTGACAACTACCTGATTTCAGGATGGGTTTACTCACCTTACTGTGGCTGGACCAGACTGACAACTAACTGATTTCAGGATGGGTTTTTTCTTCTCTGTCATATCGTTAGTCACATTCTCAGGTGTATCTATTGTCGCTGTAGAAACAGTACAAAATCTTGTTATATAGCTTTCTGTTAACTTTACTATTGATTTGCTGGCTCCAGTTTTAGCTGATGTTTCCATGGTTTTACTTGGCGTCATTGTGACTTGTTTCACTGACAGATCTGCTTTATTTATGGTTTCCCTTGCAACTTGTTTCACAGAGACATCTGCTTTATTCATGGTTTCTATGACAAATGGTTTAAATGACAAGTCTGGTTCCATAATGACTTTATTTACCGAGTTTGTTTCATCCTCTTTTTGAGGAGTTTCCATTGTGTCATTAAAATCACATTCTGAGGAGCAACTTTTTTCTGTATTTTGTTTATTTTCATCATCTAACTGTAAAGAAATTTCATGTGAAGATTCTGTATTATCCATTGTTTGTTCACTGACAATCTTGATTGCTCCTTTAGTTGATTGTAAAGGATTATCAATTGGGTCACTTTTTACTGAGACTTGTTTGTTTACATCACTTGGTTGTGTTGAGATTTGATGTGAAGAGTTTTCATCTTGAGTCTCCAAAATAACCTTTGATTTTGATATACTTTCAGTGTTTTCTGCCATCTGAAATTGAGTAACTTGTTCAGAACTGGACGTGATTAGAGTTTTAGCATCTGATTGCAGCATTTTATTTTTGTCATCCTCTTTTATTTTATGTTCAGAACATATTTCATTTTCTTCTTTAATTTGTTTGGAACATATATGCAATTTTTCTTCAAATAATTCAGAACTTGGTATTAAGTTTTCTAAGGCATCAGAATTTGTTTGGAATTCTTTTGATGACAGAGAACTCGCTTGTGTTTCATTAAATGCAGAACATGATATCACATTCTCTTTCTGTAGACTCTCTGACGATTCCAAAGCAGACTGCAGTTCCCCAGTTAACACAGAACTTGCTTGCTGATCCCCTAAAAAAACAGAACTTGCCTGCAGATCCCCTACTGATGTAGAATTTGAAAGTTGTTCCCCTGATGACTTAGGGCATGTTTTTACAGATCTTGTTGGTAAATTCTCTGATAACACAGAACCTGCTTGCTTTTGATCATCTTGTAGGTAGTCCATTTCTAATGTTAAAGAACTTTCATACATTTTGCTGTCCTGTTCATTAACTACACTAGATTTGTTCACCTCCCTACTCTTTTTACTTTCTATATTTAAAACCATGGATTTTTGTTGTAAGTGGCCATTATATTCATTTTCTATATTTGGTGTTTCAGAAGTTTGCTGTTTATTTCTATGTTCATTTGTTGATAGTGTTACTACACATGTACTTCTTACTTGCATATCAGATGTGCACTTGTTTTCCAGATCACTGTCATTTTCATTATCTACAGTAGACACATCCTTGTTTTCCAAATCACTGTCATTTTCATTATCTACAGTAGACACATCCTTGTTTTCCAGATTACTGTCATTTTCATTATCTACAGTAGACACATCCTCTATTATTAATGTTCCACAGCTCTTATGTAATTTATTATTATATATATTTTCCCTGTTTGAAATCTCAAAACTTTCTTCTTCTATTTTATTGCTACTGTTATTTCCCTTGTTTGAAATCGTAGAACAGTTTTCTTGTTGGCAATGAAGTTCATTTCCAATGTTTAAAGTTCCAGATCTTGTGTGCAGTTCACTGTAATTTCCATTTTCCATGTCTAATATAACAGATTTTTCTCTATTTTTGTTTTTAAGGCTTGATGTCTCTGAACATTGTTCTGTATAGCATTTATTTTCTAAATTTAACTTTGTGGAATTTGTTTTTCCTTTGTCTATTTGTTGGCAAATATAATCCACATTATCTGATAATGAAGTAGATACTTTGCTTTCACACATGTAAGAATTGTCAACTTGGCCTTGACCAGAATTTTGACTTAAATCTTTATCACTGTGTCTTTGGCCAGAATTCTGATTGATATCTTCCTCAACTTGACCTTGACATGAACTCTGACTTGAATCTTCCTCAACTTGACCTTTACATAAACTTGAATCTTCCTCAACTTGATCTTTACAAGAACTCCATTTTGAATCTTCCTCAACTTCACCTTTATATGAACACTGAATTGAATCTTCCTCAACTCCACCTTTACATGAACTCAAACTTGAATCTCCCTCAACTGGACCTTTACAAGAACTCCAACTTAAATCTTCTTCAACTTGACCTTTACTAGAACTCTGACTTGAATCTTTCTCAATACATTCTGTCACTAGACTTGAAATAATGTTCTTCTGAAACGATTCTACACCAGTTAATGTTAATTCCGATGTTGATTGTAAAGCCAGAGTTACTTCCCCTTCTGAAATAATTTTTTGATTTTTATTTACATTTGTATCTTTATTTACAGTTTTTTCATACTGTTTTGATATTGTTCTAGGATAATGTCTCAAGGTTAAATTCATATCTTCATTTCCTCCATTGCTGATTATTTCTTTAGCACAATCCACAGATTGTTCCTTTTCATTGAGCATGACCAAATTTTCCCCTTTACTGTTAGAAATTTCCATTTTTTCTTCTACATATTTTAACATTTCCAAAGTTTTTCCTTTAGCCTCAGTAATTTTCACATTTTGCTCTTTCTCCAAATCAACTTTTAAATTTTTTCCTACCTTGTTAGATATTTCAAAAATTTCCTCTTCATTGTCAAAAATTTCTAAAATCTGCCCATCATCCTTGGAAATCTCCAGACTTTGTCTTTCATCCTTGGAGAATTTTAAATTTTCTCCTTCACCCTTGGATATTTCTAACTTTTCCCTTTCATCCTTGTAAATTTCAATATCATTGACAACTGTATCTATATGTTTTTCTTCTGTCAGTGTTTCCCCTTCATTTTCAAACATTTCCATATCAGACACTGGTATACTAGTTTCTAGACAGCTCTGTTCATTTTCAGAAGATTCTGTTTGTTCTATTATTGGTGTAGCTGTGTATACCATGGACTTTGTCTGAATGTCATCATCAGATTTGTCCTTGATGTTTTTATCTTTTTTATCTTTATCAAATTTTGTCTGTATATCTTCTAATTTTTCTTCCTTGTTGATTTGGTCTTCCTGATTATTTTCCTTTCTTTCATCTTCTCCCTGAATATACTTCGGACTTTCACAAATAAAATTATTATCACTAGATTTATTCCCTTTACCACAATGTGCTAAAAAACTATCTAGAAATGAAGAATGTCCTGGTTTATTAACACTTGTGTTTGATTGGATACTTGTACCTACAGATGAGTTTGATCCTGAATTTGTTTGCATATTTCCTATAGAAACTGAAGATTCTGAATTCTGATGGATGTTGTTACCTAAAGATGGCACTGTCAATGCTTCTGAATGACTAATGCTGCCTGACAATCCTAATAATGATTTATAATTGTCTGAATCAGATTGTACAGAGAAATCATCCTTACTACAAGTAGACTTTTTATTGTCCGATTTTACAATTTTTTTACTGTCAACTTCTCTATTCAAATTTTGTGGATATATTTTGTTTTTATCACCTGTGTCTTTATTTGTTTTCTCCGATCTCTGACTGATATATGCTTTAAAGTTTTTGAGATAATCTGATACTGGAGATACTGTTAATATTTTAATATTTTCTAACTGTTTTGATCCTCCAGGTCCTTCCGAGTTCCTACGTTCTTTCACTTTATCATCATCATTACATGTTTTACTGTTCCCCTCAGATTTAGATCTTTTCTTATCAGTTTGAACTTTACTTTCTGCTTTATTTTCCAAAATAATTTTCTTCTCTAAATCAACTCTGTTTGGTGTTACATCCTTGTTGTCCCGATTTTTGTCTATATACATTTTAAAACTGTTTAAAAATGCTGAAGAACATTCTGTGTTTGAGCTATCTAACTTTTGAGATTTATTTTTATGATCTTCAGCCATATCCTCTGATGAAATCTCCTTTTCTTGTGGATGTACTGTAAATTCAGAAGATTTGCCCCTTTGTCGAGATCGGATTTTGCTAACAACAGATAAATTTTTATTCCTAGCTGTATCAATATATGATTTAAAACTCTCAATAAATGCTGCTTTATTATCAGTATGAGTCCTGTTTTTAGTGTTGATCCCCTCTTTGGTTTGTTTTTGAGAATTATCCAATAAAACTGGAGTTTTAACAAATGCAAATTCTTCATCATCAATGCTACCACAAATTTGTTGTTCCTTCTCCTCATTTTTCATTTCTTGAATCTTGTGTTGTTTTCCTTCTTCATGTTTATTGATTTTAATTTTGTGCTTGTTTCTGTTTATTTCAAACACCTCCTCTTCTTTATTTTCATCACTTTCATTTTCAAACTCTTCACACTCAGATATCTCATTGTCTTTATCAATCAACTTATCTGAATCAACATGTACATCTATCCTTTCTTTTCTGTTTCTGTCTTGTAATTTTACTGCTGTTGATTTCTCACATTCACAATCTTGTCCTAATATTATAGTATTTATTGAATTGTTTGTATTCTGACTTTCATCATCTACATCTTTATTTTCATTATTTTTTATCTCCTTTTCATTCTCCAGTTTAATACACGTTAATTTTTTATCTTTGTTAAGTAATTCTGTAACATTTCTATCTAGATTTACTCTTAGCCTGCGACTACTCTCAAGACATCCAGCAGCTGCTAACAACTCCTCATCTGTACTCAGTCTCTTATTAATGGACGTGTTCCTTGTGGTAGGTTTCTCAGTTACATATTTATCATTAGCTGTCTCAACTTTTCCTGAAATTGTTTTTATGTTGCAAGAAACTGATGTCTTACTGATAATCTCCCTTGACGTAGCTCTTTTCTTAGAGGACATTAACTTTTTTAAACTGTTTTCTTTTTTCTCATTTCTGGACATTAATCTTTGGGCCCGGATTCCAAATATGGAACCTCTTCCAAGTTTTGAGGAAAATGATGACCTTAAATTGCTTTTTCTTGCAGCAATGGCATTTAAATATTTATCTTTACACTCTTTTTGCTTCTTTTGAAGATCTTTAAAACATTTCTGAAGAGCACCTTGAGATGTAGTTTCTAATTTTCTAGTTGAATCTTTTGATGGAGTTAAATTACCATGCTGAAAATTATTTTTATCATACCCAAGACTACTGCGGCTCCTTGTTTTCACAGGAGATACAGAAAATGTGTTCATTTTTGTATCAGTATTACTTTTTGATTTGGTTTGTGATAAACCTGACCTTGTACTAACTCTTCCACCATCAAGTGTACCACCAGGTTTCTCCTGATTTAAGCCCTTACTTCCTTCACTTTCAGAGCATTTAGACTTCATATCAAGTGGATCTTCTTTCTCTATTTTTGGTTTTTTACATTCATAAGAACTGTCATACCTTTGTTTACTTTCTCTTTTTCTTTTCATTTCAAAATCTTCCATGTTTAATGTTTTCTTCAGATCTCCAGTTTTAGGTTTGTCATCCAAGTGGTCAGAACTATGACTTGTGCCAGAGTTTGTCCTACTTCTGCTTTTTCTACTTGATATATATTCTTCAGATTTTCTTAATGTTTGTTCCCTGTTTCTAGTGTTCTTATCTAAACCTGATCCTGCAGACTCTCTTGAATCTGATCCGTCTCTTTCTTTCCTTCCATTTCGAGATAAATCTAAGTAGCAGATATCCTTTTTTGTTTTTCTTTCAGAAATATTTCTCTGGGCAGTGTATGGTTTGTAATCATTTTTATCTCTACTCCTAGTATGTCTACTAGGTCTTGTGTCATTGTTGCTGGATTCCTTATCATCATCTGTAACATTTTCTTTCAAAACTACTGTGTCTATTTTAGTAAATTCTTCATTTTCTAAGTCCTTTGGTAATGTTGTATCTAAATCCTTTAAAATATAACATTTATTCCTTGTCCTTCTCTCAGATGTGACTTCATCAGAGTTTTCATTCTGTTTGGTATTGTCAGAATTTTCAGGTTCTACTCTGCATGACTCAGATTTAGAATTATTTAACTTTAAATTGCCCATCAAATTCTTTTCCTTCTCTAAAATTTCTACATTACATTCAGTCTGAGCATTTCCAGGAACAAAATTAGAGTCCTTATTTCCACTAGAAGACTCATTCCCATCATAAATGTAGGTCTTCTTTCTAGTACTTATTGACCGTTTAAAATTGATTTTCCTTGAGTCTGATGTTTCATTTTTGTTTAAAATGGTGTTGTCATCAATGTCTAGTGTTTCATTTTGACTATAAATGATTTTGCTATCACTGCCTGTTGCTTCATCTTTGCTGAAAATGGTTTTGTCACTATATGTTGTTTCACTTTTACTGAGAATGGTTTTGTCAATATCAGTTGTTTCATTTTTCCTCAAATTGTTTTTGGTACTACTGCTTTGGTCTTCTTCTGATGTTGATGTTTCAGAAACCTTTTCAATTTCTTCTTCTTTTAAATGTTTTTTAACACAGTCAACATTCCTACTATTTTCTGGGGATTTTTTGATTTTATAAATTTTGCCTCTTGTGCTTATTATTCTTTCAACAAATTCTTTATTTTCAGTTTTCATACATTCAGCATTTTCATTATGTATTACTGCTTCATCATTATGGTTACTTTCTATCTCATCCGACACCACTGATTTCAGTTTTGATCCATCTTCTGTATGTTTCTCATCCTCTGTTGTTTCATTCACTTGACAGGAATACATATTATGTCTAGTTATCAGTGTTGATGTGTGTGTATTATTTGAATCTTTGTCAGATTCCTCTGATATATTGTTTTCAGAGAATCTTAATTTTAACCTTGATCTTGTTCTCTTTTTCCTCGATGAATCTGTATCACATGATGACACTGATGAAGCCCTTGATGACCGTGAGAGCTTTTCTTTAGAGTTGTTGACCTCTGATAAAGTTTCTATTTCTCCTGCTTTTTCATCAAATTCTTGACTTATTTGTGCAGATAATGATGCTATTTGTTCCTGTCGAGCCAGTTTTTTCAAATTTACCATATCTTTCTTGCCCTTGAAATTTTTACCCTCCAACTGCTTGAGCAATTTTTCTGAATGAATAGTAACATGATCCAGAAATTTTATGTATGTATTGAAATAATTAGGACAATATCTACAGAGGAAACAAAATTTTTTCTTTTTCTTGTTCCATGTCGATTTGTATGGCGACAGATGTACACTTGCTACATGTTGTAACATAACGTTATGATCACGAAAAACCTGTCCACATTTTATACATTTAGTTGTTTTTGTTCGAATACTCATCTTGTGTGGTGATTTCTCACGACATAAATTCTTTTTCTCCCTGTCTGTAAAGACATTCTTTAGTCTTTGAGTAAAAATTCTTTTTTGAGAATAAAACAGTCTTTTAACATTACATTTTTCAGCTTGTGCTTTCACAAAGTCTGGTAATTCATAATCACTAAATAGTTTAGCAACTTTTATGATTCGTTTTCCACGACAGATAGGGAAATCGTTTTTAATTTTTCTCTTAAGCACATTTTTTCCTTTGTGTATACTTAATTTATCTTCTGTTTTCATTTCATCTTCTGTTTCATCATTTGTCTTTTGTGGTAAAGATTCATTATTTGTTGCTAAATCTTCTGGAGTAATTTCTTCTGGTAATTTATATATTCTTGGTCTTCCTCTTTTACGTTTTACAACAGTGCCACCTTGTGTATTTTCATTTATAGTTTTCTTAATCAGCACTTTTTTCACATTTTGATCAGAAATTTTATAAATTCTTGGTCTACCTCTCCTTCGTTTGACCAATGTTATCTCCCCTTCTTTAGTTTCAATGTCTTGTTTTTCCAATAGTTTACTTTCAACAGTGCCCTGATTTGACAATTCTTCTTCAATCTTAGCCATATTTTCATCCAGTTCTTCATAAGATCTACTTTCCTTATTTCTTAAAAACCATTTTTTCCTTCTGTTTTTAGTAGTTTCATCTACTTCATTATCTGACTGTAACTCATCAGTGGTTTCCCCGTCAACATCAACTGTTACATTATCTTCATCTGCAAGAACACTTGTATTATTGTCATTATCTAGAGTTTCAGCTGTGGATTCAGACATAACTTTAATTCCTTTAGAATCTGAATGTTTCAAGTCTGAACTAATACCTTCGTCATTCGAAGCCAACTTTAATGTTGTAGCACTGGAATCCACTCTATTTTCACCCTGACCTATTCTATGTCTACAGTCACTAGAGATATGTTCAAGAACATTTTCTTTAGTTAAACAGATCTGTCCACACATGCGACAACAAAATCGTTTGTAAATATTTGGCAGTTTGATGTTATGTTCTGTATAGACAGTATTTTCACAATCTTTTATATGTAATGCCATATAAGCTTTAGATTCAGAACGATATGAGCAATTACTACAGTAATATATACAGCAGTAAAACTGAGATTCTGATGTCAATGTTGGTTTACAGATGTCTCGTACATGATCCTTTAAACTCCCAACAGAGAGAAATGTCTTTTTACAAATTAAACATTGCAAAGAATCATCAATAGCAGCTTTGTCTATGTTAGTATGCTTAGTATGATGTGACAGATCGCTTTCAAAGGCAAAATTATCTTCTGATTTTCCAAGCAGATTTGAATGTTCATTGTGAAGACCATCTTTTGTAACCTTATGTAAATTTTCAGCATTTTCTGCCAAATTAGGATCAGACAATTTTTTGTTTAAATTTGTATTACAATTTTCTAGTTCATCTTGAGAATTATTTATTTTTATATTTTTCTCCAGTTTATTTGACAGAACCTCACTGTCAGACAATATTAAACCTCTCTGAGGTATATCAATATCATGAGTTGTTTCAATGTCAACAATCTCTTCTACAACTTCCTCCCTAAGGACAACAAGTTCATTACTAGTAATTTTATCTTCAGCACTCTTATCATCTACAGGACAATTTTCTATGATATTGTTTGAAACACTCAAACCTTTTTCCTCTGCAACTGACTTCCCAAATTCATTATTTCTATTGCTATCATCCTTCCGGCCTTTATCTGATTCAGTGATATCTAAATCTGTAGAAGTAGTTAACCTATTCACTTGTAAACCACAGGCTGCTATTTCTGTTGAAGATTTTCCTAAATTCTGTTCATCTGTTTCATTAACTACAGATATGTCAGCTTGAACAATAATCTGCTTTAATTCGTTTTCTATAACTTTTGTTAATAATTCCCTATTAGTATCATTGTCTGAGTTATTTTTCTGTCTTTCAAGAGTTCCTTTACCTTTGCTGTCTAATCCTGTATTTAATTCTGATATCAAATGTTTATTTACAACTTGTGATGAAGGTGATGTCGATATTGTCTGCTCTTTGTTAGATGAACTATTGGAGCTTTCTGCAAAGTTTGAACTTGCTAAAATTAATCCTTGAATATTACTGGATGGTCCTTGAACAGTATTTGAAAGTTCTTGAACAGTACTTGGGAGCCCTTGAATATCATTTGACAGTCCTGAAATGTTTCTAGATGGTCCCTGAATATTTGCTGATGAACCTTGAAAAACAGTTGATGGGCCTTGAGTATTTGTTGAATCACTAGAGTTTGAAGCAACAGCTTCTGACTGTGACACAGTTGTGGTAGCAGTTTGTTTTGCATACAATTCTCTGACAATCTGTTTAGCACTGGACATTACAGCACCAATTTCTGGCCATTGCTGTTGTCCAGACCCTGATCCCATTGTTGATTTTGCTTGAACATTCAAAGCACCTGACTTGATTTGCCCAAGATACAATAATTGTGTTATATTTTCTGCTTTTAGCTTTGATGAATCCAAAAATGTTATATTTGAAGGACTAGCAGAGCTAAAGGAAGTAAAGGGGAATAATACAGTTGATGCTACATTATTTGTGTTGGTAGAGGTAACATCATTTGATGAACTGACAGTACTTGTGTTGCTAGTTGTTGTCATAGTTACAGATACATTTGTTGCTGTACTATTTTGATCACTACCAATTGTACTTTGTTTTCCAGTATTAACAACTGTTCCAAGGAAATTTGTAGCAAACTGGTTTTGTGATTTAGTGGATAAAATCAGTGGTTTATTACCCTGTGTACAGTGGACAGTTGTAAGTTGTGTATTACCTGGCTTACTGGTAGCTGTACTGTCTACAAACTGTAATGAACTTAAATTCTGTATTGTTAATGTAGTTTGTGGAGGTGTTAATACTAATTTTGTTTTCACATTTTCGAAAGGAGACTTGATATTAGATTTTGCGATCATAGTTTTGTTTACAACACTTGATGCCATGGTTATCACTGGCTTGTTTACAGCATCTTCAGTTCCAGTCTGTAACCAGTCTACAATACTCTTCAATTCATCTGCAGATGGACGTCGCTCTGCAGCTTTCATTGCCAATTGTAACTTAGCAGTTTTATTAGAAATACTGTCATGTTTTTGGTTTTCCTGAACTAGAAGATTTACAACATCAGATGGAAGTGTTTCTGCAACTACATTTGATGTTTTTGAAGTGGATGTGCTTGCTGAAATTATTTCACTGCTAGATGACACAGTATTTCCTGCAATGTTAATACTATTTCCTGAGGCTTGCCGTTGATAAGGAGGAAAAGACACTGCAGATGTAGTCAAAAAACTTCCAGAAAGACTGCCTGTTGCGTTGATAGTTTTTAGCTGACTGTTATATGTTACATTAAGAGAACTAGAAGGTGGTTTAACATTAGACCAGTCTGTTGTTCCTTTGTTCATGCTAATGGTTGCTGAAGGAGGTTTAATGTTTGAAAGTTTCTCAGACGCTGTTGCTGAAGGTGTAATATTGAAAACTTGAGTAGAAACTTTACTTAATCCAGATAAATTGCTTGTATCAATGGTGACAGACTGAGGAACTAGATTAAAAACATCAACTCCTGAGGCTGTGTTAACATTTTGCATGGATGCTATTTGTACTGGTGTTTGTATTATATTTCCTACATAAAATGCAGATGAAGTCTCTACACCTGAATCTACAGTTGATGTTTGTATTGACTGGTCTCTAATAGCTGCAGATTTATTTGATTGGTTAACAGTCTGTGACACTGGTTTAATATTAGACAAACTAGCACCAACATCAGAATCAAGAGGTTTTGCATGGAGGACTGTCAGTCCTTGATTTATTATACCAGCTTGGATTGACGGGGTTGTAACAGTCTGTAAAAGACTTTGACTAATTTGAACAGATGATTGGTTTAACAAATTTTGATTTGGTTGACCATTTGTTACTGATTGATTTAACAAATTTTTACTTGGTTGGACTGTTGTAGCCAATTGGTTGATTTGCATTAGCTTAGCTGCTGACTGGCTAACTTGCATGGCTTTTGAAACTGATTGATTAACTTGCATTGCTCTGTTTATGGCATTTCCTTGTTTCTGGATTAAATTTAAATCTGTATGTATTAACTGTTGTTGATTACTGACTCTAGATGCATTAGAGAGAATCCTTGGTCTTCTTTGTCTCGGCTGAGATTTAACACTAGTGGGGTTAGGAGGTCTATAAGTTACAAGTTGAGGTGGCTGCTGGACTATAAATCCAGATTGCATAGTAACTGGAATTTTTACAATTTTATGTGCATTAGCTACTTGTGCATCTCTTAATTGTTTTTTAATATCTTCAAGAGAGATCAGATTAAAAACACTGGAAGTTGCCGACACTGTTGTCTTCAGCTGTTGTTTCCGCCTATCTGCTTCACTTACTTTGGAAACTGAAATATTGGATCCTGATGTCTGGCCGGATTGCTTATTAGACTTTGCAGATTTCTGTGCAGCTGTTTCAGCAAGTAAGGTAGAGATTTTAATTTGTTTTTCTAAATGAGCCAAGTCAGCTGAAAGAGGGGAGACAGGTACTTTGCTGTTTTTTAATGTTGAATATGGAACAGCAGTCTGAGCCAGCAATTCAGCTACAGATTGCTGATTAGCAGTTCTTTGTTGTTGATGAAGGTTGCTGCTACTAGCAGATTGTCTTACCACTGAAGGACTTGAAGCTGTTGGTGTAGATAGACTAGACCTAAACATGTTCTGATAACTATTAAAAATTTGTGGATTTGAAGCTGATGTTGAAGTTTTACTTTTAATTAATGGAGCAGTTGATCTGAGAATAGAGGGTGACACAGCAGAACAAGAAGCCATTTCTTGAATTTGAATCTTACTAGATTGAACACCAGCAGTTTTTGTTTGATCTGTGACACAACATTTTGAAAGTATGGATTTACTGTTGTCTGAAGTCTGTAAACTTTCTGTTGTTACAAATCCTTCCTTAATAACTGTTTGTTCTTTCTGTTTATCATGACCTGATAAACCTTTCTCAGCTAAGAATTTGAAACAAACTGACTGTAATTTCTGCCATGAGAGTTCAGGGTTAAGATAATATGGGCGCAGCATATTTAACAGTCTCTCCACCTCATACAGAGTAGCAGGATTGACACTGTCATTATACAGTTCTTCCTTACTTTTTCTGTCAGTTTTTCCATACATAAATTTTTTACGCCTACACTCAGGCGATATACAGTCAACAGGACACAATCCAGGACCATGTTTACGACCTTCATTCAAACTGTCACAGAATATTTTTTTAACTGCTAATAAACTTTGTCCAGTAGCATTTAAAGCAAATGCTGTCAATATTCCTACTTTAGCGATCTTTGGATTGACAACTTCATACAGTTCTGTTAATTTTTTGCAGGTATTGGAAATTGCAAGCTGGTGTTTTTTCACTCCTTCCATGTGTCCTTTCAACATCTCTTGTTCACACTGTCCTTTATCAAAGTTAATTGCAAAAACCAACAAGTCTGTGTATAGTTGTAAAAGAGAAAATCCACACTGTAAATAAACAAAATAAAAAAACTTACACAGATATTATCAAATATGACTAAGAGGTTCAGAAAGATAATTAAAGTTTAGATAATGAAACGTGAGACACAACATTTTGGATCACTTTGGAGGGTTGACATTATCAGTCAATATATGATCAGAAATACATCAAAAATTTAAATATAAATGTAGTGTTGTGTTGTATACCAATCAATGGGTAAAAATTCATCACCACTTTTAAAGGGACACTATCACAGGACTGGGGAAGTAATGACTGAGTAGATTTTGAATACCCAATTAAAAAACACCAGATAATACTAATATTTTTTCACACTAGAGTAATATATACAGGAATTCAAATTGTTCAATCATATACATGTGAGACCATCTGCAAGATAACTCATATGACAACCAATGGTATGTGAGATAACAAATATGACAACCAATTAAATGTGAGATTACAAATATGACAACCAATGTTAGTGCAATAACCCATTTGACATACAAATTGCAAGTCAACTAAAACAGCTTTTTCATCAGAATTAAAAGGAGCAGACTGAAAAAAGGGAAAGCTACAGTGGTTCTAACTTAGGAACAGCCTAAGGAATGCATCAAACAATTGAAAAAAAAAAAAAAAAAATAGGGAAATAATTTATGTAAATAACATAATGAATAAAAGTACATTCAGTACAAGGCTCTTAAGGCCATTATTTTTTTACAATTGAAATAATAGCAATGTGTGTGTGTGTGTGTGTGTGTGTGTGTTAATAGGGATAACCAAAATACATGCAACTTTTGGTATGTGCAATAAATTATCATTTGTCAGATGGAGTATGAAATAATCTATTCTGTCAAATAATTCATAGTTTGTAATATGCCCATTATGCTTCAGAAAACTAAGGTAAGTGAGATAACATATTCTATGTCAGAAAACAAAGATATGTGAGATGTAACATATTCTATGTCAAAAAACTCAGGTATCTGGAATAACATATTCTATGTCAGAAAACTCAGGTATATGGGATAACCTATTCTATGTCAGAAAACTCAGGTATGTGGGATAACCTATGCTATGTCAGAAAACTCAGGTATGTTGGATAACCTATGCTATGTCAGAAAACTCAGGTATGTGGGATAACCTATTCTATGTCAGAAAACTCAGGTATGTGGGATAACCTATTCTATGTCAGAAAACTCAGATATGTGGGATAACCTATTCTATGTCAGAAAACTCAGGTATGTGGGATAACCTATGTCATGTCAGAAAACTCAGGTATGTGGGATAACCTATGCTATGTCAGAAAACTCAGGTATGTGGGATAACATACCGGTATTCTATGTCAGAAAACACATTGTTTTTTGACATAACCAATTAACAAGAGAAAATCTGAATGGAACCTAACTCAAGACATGGGAGAAGAGAAGATTTTCAAAGGATCTGTTATTTTAGCTGCTAATTTGCACATTCTACTATAAATGTGAGAGAAAAATTTGTTTAATATTTTCAATGTTAATCTGTTTAATATTTTCAATGTTTACCTCAGTACTCCATATACATCAAATTGAAACTAAAGCAGTTGATAAATAAACCTGTCATGGCCAATGAGTTCTTTTTGCTATATATAGCAATGGTGGCCATTTTGGATGCCGCAAAAAGTTGATTTGTAAAAAGTTTAAACTACTCTATCAAGGGACCTTCTGCGACGAATATAGTTCTATTTGGTCCTCTTATTTGAAAAGCAGATTTTTAAAGAATCAGCTAATTAAAACAGCTTATTTGCATATTCCATGAACAATAAGCCAGTTATAATAGTTTATATATATATATATCAATGTCTGAGTGGGTCAACTTTCAGTGGCTTCCCACCTTTAACCTGAGCCTTTGGAACAACCTGTTTCGATCGTAATGCTAGACACATCTCAAATTGAATGTCATTTGACCCTTGACACTTCTCATGTTTAGGCCTTTTCAATTTTCGATCAATAATATAGTACTAATTATCCACTCAAACTCACTCCCATCAACCTTTCTGACATTAAGTATAAACATTTTTAATGCATTTGTTAGGGAGATCAGTTGTTATATTTTGAATTTCATCATGAACATTCTTTCAACCAAGAATTCTTGAAACAGTTTGACATGTGCTAATGTTTTTTCCTCAAAGTTTTTTTGTTCTCATTCTGCTTAATAAAATTTTTGATATCACTAGACTGGAAACAAGAAGCCATAATGGTTTGTTTGTCAAAAAAGCAGACAAAAAAAGTTCAGAAATGATATGTCATGTGGTCATGTGAGATGCACATATCTCACATAAAAAAGCCCTATTTCACATGAGAAGACAATTTACTGTTTAATGTCAGGAAACCCTTGTTGTGTGAGATATCCTGTTGTGTCGACTAAGAAAACCCTTGGTATGTGCGATATCCTGTTGTGTCAACTAAGAAAACCCTTGGTATGTGAGATATCCTCTTGTGTCAAGTCAGAAAAGCCTTGATATGTGAGATTTTCCATTGTGTCAAGTCAGCGAAGCCTTGATATGTGAGATATCCTGCCGTGTCAAGTCAGAAAGGCCTTGGTATGTTAGAAATATGATTGTTTTATGTCAGAAAACCCTTAATATGTGAGATATCCTATTGTGTCAAGTCAGAAAAACCTTGATATGTGAGATGACTAAGTGAAATGTGAGATAACCAACTTGTCAGATGACTCAGGTATGTGCAATAACCTATACTATATCAACAAGAGGCCCATGGGCCTTAACGCTCACCTGAGGATATGTCCAAAATTGTTTGCAAAGCACAAAAGACAATATAATTGGTACTGAAACTATACAAGTTTTCTCAGATAAGAACTGCCACAAAACTTAATCAGAAATATATCCACTCACATTTCATTTATAAGTAGCTTATATAATATGCATGAAGTACCTGTAATGCAATGAATAATTTCCAAATCATTAACAAATTTCAGTATACTTATGCAACTATGTCCTTGACCTTTGAACAGATGACTTTGAACCATATATCATAATGATTGTCATGTCATTACCTACAATATTCTAATATACATGCCTATACAAAAAGTTAATAGTTTTCAAGATAATTAGCAATTTAAGTATTCTTTTGCAGCTGTGACCTTGACCTTTGAACAGATGACTTTGAACCATATATCATAATGATCGTCATGTCATTACCTACAATATTCTAATATACATGCCTATACAAAAAGTTTACAGTTTTCAAGATAATTAGCAATTTAAGTATTCTTTTGCAGCTGTGACCTTGACCTTTGAACATATGACCTTGAACCATATATCATTATGATCATCATATCAATACCTACAATATTCTAATATACATGCCTATACAAAAAGTTAATAGTTTTCAAGATAATAAGCAATTTAAGTCTTCTTTTGCAGCTGTGACCTTCACCTTTGAACATATGACCTTGAACCATATATCAAAATGATTGTCATCACAATACCTACAATATTCCAATATACACGCCTATACAAAAAGTTAATATTTTACAAGATAATTAGCAATTTATGTCTTCTTTTGCAGTTGTAACCTTGACCTTTGATCATATGACCTTGAACCATATATCAAAATGATCGTTGTCACAATACCTACAATATTCTAATATACATGCCTATACAAAAAGATTAAAGTTTTCAAGCTAATGCACAATTTTAGTATTTATAAGCCAAAAAAAACATTTCAGGGGCAACAACTCCTACATGGATTATCATATAGTTCCGAAACTTGGTACCTTTTTAAATTTTGTCATGCTGAACATTTTAACAATGTTTTGATTTCATATATCTCATAACATTTGCATGAAAATTGCCTAAAACTGCATAAATCACAAATTAGGTCATAACCTTGACCCTTTTTTAAAGGTCATTTCAATCAAAACTGAAAACATCATGTTATTATCTGTTCAAATAGTCAAGTTATAACAATTTGAAGCCATTTTACGAAATTTTTAAAATTAAACGCAAAAACGGGTAACCCATTTTTCGACCAAATTTCACGAAATGAACAAACTATAGGCTTAAGACCCTAGAGAAGCCAAATATCACATCAGATTTTTTTCTCCCATCATCGGTTTCAGGAAAGAAGATTTTTTAAGATTTTTGGACCCCTAGGTCACCTTGACCTAGTTTTGGCAGCTATGGCAACGCCCATGAACAAATTTAAATTGCATCAGCCCATATATGCTTCTGACCAAGTATCATTGAAATCTGTCCAGCAGTTTTGGAGGAGAAGTCGAAAATAAGTGTTAACGAAGCATGCACACGCACGCATGCACATACACACGCCGCGCCATGCCATAAGCTCACATGACCTTTCGGTCAGGTGAGCTAAAAACTCAGAGAGAGAGAGAGAGAGAGAGAGAGAGAGAGAGAGAGAGAGAGAGAGAAAGAGAGAGAGAGAGAGAGAGAGAGAGAGAGAGAGAGAGAGAGAGAGAGAGAGAGTTACCTCTTTCTGTAATCCAGTGACTAGTACACATATCTGGTTTGTATTACTTGACAATTTAGCAATGGCCCAAACACTTTCTAAAAACTTCTCTTTATTCTTATCAGTCAAATACTGGTGTCTTATCCATAACTTTAACAATTCCTGTAATAAAGCCAAGAATAATAAATCGTAATATATGCCCATATTTTCTTCAACAAGAAGGCCAAATAGACCTGTATTGCTAAACTTAATTGCTTAATTTGCATTTATAAATCAGAAAACCAGACACAATATAAATAGGAATAAACATTTAGGTTTTTGACAATGAATATCATGCAGTTTGAATGACAATGAATATCATGTAGTTTGAATGACAATGAATATCATCTAGTTTAAATGAAAATGAATATCATCTAGTTTGACTAACAATGAATATCATGTAGTTTGAATGACAATGAATATCAGGCAGTTTGAATGACAATAAATATCATGTAGTTTCACACTGACAATGAATATAATGCAGTTTGAATGACAATGAATAACATGCAGTTTGACTGACAATGAATATCACAGTTTGAATGACAAAGAATATTATGCAGTTTGACTGACAATGAATATCACAGTTTGACTGACAAAGAATATTATGCAGTTTGACTGACAATGAATATCAAGTAGTTTGAATGACAATCAATATCATCCAGTTTGAATGACAATGAATATTATGCAGTTTGACTGACAATGAATATTATGCAGTTTGACTGACAATGAATATCATGTAGTTTGACTGACAATGAATATTATGCAGTTTGACTGACAATGAATATCATGTAGTTTGACTGACAATGAATATCACAGTTTGACTGACAATGAATATAATGTAGTTTGACTGACAATGAATATCACAGTTTGACTGACAATGAATATCATGTAGTTTGAATGACAATGAATATCACAGTTTGACTGACAATGAATATCATTTAGTTTGACTGACAATGAATATCACAGTTTGAATGACAATGAATATCATCTAGTTTGACTATCCATGAATATTATGCAGTTTGAATGACAATGAATATTATGTAGTTTGAATGACAATGAATATCATCCCTTTTGAATGACAATGAATATCATGCAGTTTGACTGACAATGAATATCATCTAGTTTGAATGACAATGACTATCATCCAGTTTGAATGACAATGAATATCATGCAGTTTGACTGACAATGAATATCATGCAGTTTGAATGACAATGAATATCATCCAGTTTGAATGACAATGAATTTTATCCAGTTTGAATGACAATGAATTTTATCCAGTTTGAATGAGAATGAATTTTATCCAGTTTGAATGACAATGAATATCATCCAGTTTGAATGACAATGAATTTTATCCAGTTTGAATGACAATGAATTTTATCCAGTTTGAATGACAATGAATATCATCTAGTTTGAATGACAATGAATATCATCTAGTTTGACTGACAATAAATATATAATGCAGTTTGACTGACAAGGAATATCATGTAGTTTGACTGACAAGGAATATCATGTAGTTTGACTGACAAGGAATATCATGCAGTTTGACTGACAATGAATATCATCCAGTTTGAATGACAATGAATATCATGCAGTTTGAATGACAATGAATATCATCTAGTTTGAATGACAATTAATATATAATGCAGTTTGACTGACAATGAATATCATGTAGTTTGAATGACAATCAATATCATCCAGTTTGAATGACAATGAATATTATGCAGTTTGACTGACAATGAATATCATCTAGTTTGACTGACAATGAATATAATGCAGTTTGACTCACAATGAATATCATCTAGTTTGACTGACAATATATATCATGCAGTTTGAATGACAATGAATATGATGCAGTTTGACTGACAATGAATATTATGTAGTTTGACTGACAATGAATATTATGCAGTTTGACTATGAATATCATGCAGTTTGACTGACAATGAATATCATGCAGTTTGACTGACAAGGAAAATTATGCAGTTTGAATGACAATGGATATCATGTAGTTTGACTGACAATGAATATCATCTAGTTTGACTGACAAGGAATATTATGCAGTTTGAATGACAATGAATATCATGTAGTTTGACTGACAAGGAATATCATGTAGTTTGACTGACAAAGAATTTAAATGTAGTTTGACTGACAAGGAATATCATGTAGTTTGACTGACAAAGAATTTAAATGTAGTTTGACTGACAAAGAATATTATGCAGTTTGACTGACAATGAATATCAAGTAGTTTGAATGACAATCAATATCATCCAGTTTGAATGACAATGAATATTATGCAGTTTGACTGACAATGAATATTATGCAGTTTGAATGACAATAAATATCATGTAGTTTCACACTGACAATGAATATAATGCAGTTTGAATGACAATGAATAACATGCAGTTTGACTGACAATGAATATCACAGTTTGACTGACAAAGAATATTATGCAGTTTGACTGACAATGAATATCACAGTTTGACTGACAAAGAATATTATGCAGTTTGACTGACAATGAATATCAAGTAGTTTGAATGACAATCAATATCATCCAGTTTGAATGACAATGAATATTATGCAGTTTGACTGACAATGAATATTATGCAGTTTGACTGACAATGAATATCATGTAGTTTGACTGACAATGAGTATAACAGTTTGACTGACAATGAATATCATGTAGTTTGACTGACAATGAATATCATCTAGTTTGACTGACAATGAATATAATGCAGTTTGACTCACAATGAATATCATCTAGTTTGACTGACAATATATATCATGCAGTTTGAATGACAATGAATATGATGCAGTTTGACTGACAATGAATATTATGTAGTTTGACTGACAATGAATATTATGCAGTTTGACTATGAATATCATGCAGTTTGACTGACAATGAATATCATGCAGTTTGACTGACAAGGAAAATTATGCAGTTTGAATGACAATGGATATCATGTAGTTTGACTGACAATGAATATCATCTAGTTTGACTGACAAGGAATATTATGCAGTTTGAATGACAATGAATATCATGTAGTTTGACTGACAAGGAATATCATGTAGTTTGACTGACAAAGAATTTAAATGTAGTTTGACTGACAAGGAATATCATGTAGTTTGACTGACAAAGAATTTAAATGTAGTTTGACTGACAAAGAATATTATGCAGTTTGACTGACAATGAATATCAAGTAGTTGAATGACAATCAATATCATCCAGTTTGAATGACAATGAATATTATGCAGTTTGACTGACAATGAATATTATGCAGTTTGACTGACAATGAATATCATGTAGTTTGACTGACAATGAGTATAACAGTTTGACTGACAATGAATATCATGTAGTTTGACTGACAATGAATATCACAGTTTGACTGACAATGAATATAATGTAGTTTGACTGACAATGAATATCACAGTTTGACTGACAATGAATATCATGTAGTTTGAATGACAATGAATATCACAGTTTGACTGACAATGAATATCATTTAGTTTGACTGACAATGAATATCACAGTTTGAATGACAATGAATATCATCTAGTTTGACTATCCATGAATATTATGCAGTTTGAATGACAATGAATATTATGTAGTTTGAATGACAATGAATATCATCCAGTTTGAATGACAATGAATATCATGCAGTTTGACTGACAATGAATATCATCTAGTTTGAATGACAATGAATATCATCCAGTTTGAATGACAATGAATATCATGTAGTTTGACTGACAATGAATATCATGCAGTTTGAATGACAATGAATATCATCCAGTTTGAATGACAATGAATTTTATCCAGTTTGAATGACAATGAATTTTATCCAGTTTGAATGAGAATGAATTTTATCCAGTTTGAATGACAATGAATATCATCCAGTTTGAATGACAATGAATTTTATCCAGTTTGAATGACAATGAATTTTATCCAGTTTGAATGACAATGAATATCATCTAGTTTGAATGACAATGAATATCATCTAGTTTGACTGACAATAAATATATAATGCAGTTTGACTGACAAGGAATATCATGTAGTTTGACTGACAAGGAATATCATGTAGTTTGACTGACAAGGAATATCATGCAGTTTGACTGACAATGAATATCATCCAGTTTGAATGACAATGAATATCATGCAGTTTGAATGACAATGAATATCATCTAGTTTGAATGACAATTAATATATAATGCAGTTTGACTGACAATGAATATCATCTAGTTTGAATGACAATCAATATCATCCAGTTTGAATGACAATGAATATTATGCAGTTTGACTGACAATGAATATCATCTAGTTTGACTGACAATGAATATAATGCAGTTTGACTCACAATGAATATCATCTAGTTTGACTGACAATATATATCATGCAGTTTGAATGACAATGAATATGATGCAGTTTGACTGACAATGAATATTATGTAGTTTGACTGACAATGAATATTATGCAGTTTGACTATGAATATCATGGAGTTTGACTGACAATGAATATCATGCAGTTTGACTGACAAGGAAAATTATGCAGTTTGAATGACAATGGATATCATGTAGTTTGACTGACAATGAATATCATCTAGTTTGACTGACAAGGAATATTATGCAGTTTGAATGACAATGAATATCATGTAGTTTGACTGACAAGGAATATCATGTAGTTTGACTGACAAAGAATTTAAATGTAGTTTGACTGACAAGGAATATCATGTAGTTTGACTGACAAAGAATTTAAATGTAGTTTGACTGACAAGGAATATCATGTTGTTTGACTGACAATGAATATCATCTAGTTTGACTGACAATGAATATAATGCAGTTTGACTCACAATGAATATCATCTAGTTTGAATGACAATATATATCATGCAGTTTGAATGACAATGAATATTATGCAGTTTGACTGACAATGAATATCATTTAGTTAGGCTGACAATGAATATTATGCAGTTTGACTATGAATATCATGCAGTTTGAATGACAACGAATATCATGCAGTTTGACTGACAATGAATATCATGCAATTGGAATGACAATGAATATCATCTAGTTTGAATGACAATCAATATCATCCAGTTTGAATGACAATGAATATTATGCTGTTTGACTGACAATGAATATCATGTAGTTTGACTGACAATGAATATTATGCAGTTTGACTGACAATGAATATCATCTAGTTTGAATGACAATGAATATTATGCTGTTTGACTGACAATGAATATTATGCAGTTTGGCTAACAATGAATATTATACAGTTTGACTGACAATGAATATTATGCAGTTTGACCTACAATGAATATCAACTAGTTTGAATGACAATGAATATCATCCAGTTTGAATGACAATGAATATCATGCAGTTTGAATGACAATGAATATCATGCAGTTTGAATAACATCTAGTTTGACTGACAATCAATATTATGCAGTTTGACTGACAATGAATATTATGCAGTATATATTAATAATACTTATTTCACAGCAAGATGTAGAAGTGTGGGATCCAATTTTAGAACATGGTAACGTCATGAAAAGTTTTCTCAAGTTTAGAATTGCCACAATCAAAAATATCTAGTCACATTATATTTATAAGTATCTAATATGCATGTAGTAACTTTGTTCAATAAATAATTTCCAAATCATTAACCATTTTCCTATGCTTACGCAGCTATGTCCTTGACCTTTGAACCTATGTCCTTGAAACATATATCAAAATGATTGTCATATCAATACCTACAGTATTCTATTATACATGCCTATACAAAAAGTTAATAGTTTTCAAGATAATTAAATTTTTTTTAGTATTTTCAAGCAAAAAATATTATTTCAGGGGCAACAAGTCCTACATGAATTAACATATTGTAACGAAACTTGTTAGATTTTGTCATTCTGAACATTTTTGCATTGTAATGCTTGAATCTATCTTGTTTAGTTTGCAAGAAAATAGCTAAAACTGCAAAAATCACAAACTAGGTCATGACCTTGATCTTTGAACTTGACCCAATTTTACGATATTTTCGCTTTTGGTTTCAGAGATTTTTAGTTTTTTTTTTCAATGTAGGTCACTGTCACAGTGACCTACTTTCTGTAGCCACAGCAATCAAAAGTACAAACTTGAAAAGCACCCTCCCAATAACCCTTCATGTGAAGTTTGACCCACAATGGCCTGGTAGTTTCTGATGACATGTCAAAAATGGGAGCTACACAAGCACACATGCACATACGGTAGTGATGTAGCGATTATCGCTGATGATCGATTGTCGGTCGTTGTCAGGGCAGCGATCCTAATAATTGATCACAAGATAAATAATCAATCATCGCCGACGTCGGCGAGTAGTTTCCAGATTGTAGTAAAGTCCGTTTCCTTTCCGGTTCTTGCTACTGAAAACAACAATGGCGGACGAGGATAGGATAATATATTGTATCCGACACTTTTTACACAGTGCGATGCTTTGGCCACTATCAGTCTATCAGGGCAAGGAGATATCTGGCCTTTAACTTACAATCACAAAGCAAGAACACATGGCTTTTACAATTAAAGTATTTATATTCAGCCTTATTTGTTTGCGAAAACTGTATTTAAATTCAGCTTTATTTGTTTCTGAATACTGATGTACAGTTACTAAGTAATTCCGATTATTATCAATTAATTGATCGATTATGCCTCTCCGATTATCGATTATGATTTTTTGTCCGATTGGACATCACTAACATACGGACACATGCTGCCCCATGCCATAAGCTCACCTGCTAATTAAAACCAGAATTTCATTAAATGTGTCATTTGCTACTTTGTAAGGGATAAATAACACCATTGTAAATACCTCTGGATATTAATGATGGAAAATTGATGCAATTTGTGAATTTGGCACCAATGGTAAAATTAACTTTTAAAATCAGCCTAATAATTGATTCAACAGCTCAACGTCCATATTACTGTTTTTAGCATTGATGTCATTAAGCATAGCCATATGGAGATAGTATGATTGTTGTTACTAAATAGGTTGACTGCACCTTAAAAGAAGAAAAAGTAACATGTAATAAGTATAAAGTTACCAGTTACCTTGTTTATGAATGCTCTTTGACAGTTTTTGTTTTCTAAATTACACTACTACAAACTTTGATATATAACACAAAATAGAAAATAGAGCCAACATCCCGGTTGTCCAAATTAAATTAAGAGAAATTTTATTTTACACAAAGATTTAACTTACGTTTGTACAACAATTTCTATCAGGATTGACCCAGTCTTGTACTAAAAATGTCTGAATCAATCTAACACATATGGCCTGGTTACTCTCTTTTTGTTCCATCTTTAGTATAATCTTTATACCTGTATGACATGGTATCTTTTCACACTAAAATGTAGACAATAACAAATTTAGCTGAGCTTGGAGTCAAACACAAAAACCTGCAAACAGCCAAGATGAAAAAAAATATTTTAAACATAATAGAATGTTATTGGATGCTAAAATGGATTCACAGGACATGGATTAAAAACAAGTTACTCTTCTGTAACCCTTCCTATTGAATAAGCTTACGTCAGCTTATGCCTTTGAACATGTTTTTTATCACTTTATTATTTGCAGTAGATTGTGAGTAAAATGCATTTTAATTTTTTTTTTTTAATTTCAATGAGAAGAATGTATTCAATGAAATAAATTAGAGTCAAAAAAGTCAATTATTCATAATTATACATGTAAAACAAGACTTATCCAAGTGAATGATAACTGTCATAAGTCTTGTAATTCTTGTAAGTAATTTTTTTTCAGTCCTTCAAATTACATCTTTCCATCATTTTCAATTGGACAATAAATATTTTACAGTATTTCCTTCAAGTTCAAACAGTAAATAGTTGTTACAGGCTGCATTATACATATATTCCTGAAGTTCTCCTTTCTCAAATTTTAATTTGATACTTCATTTATCCTTAAAATGGAATCTACAGTAGAATCAATCAAACAGCATAAAAAACATCCATTTGATAGTTATACAGTAAACAAGGGGCCCATTGGTCTTAACGCTATGGATATGCCAAAAAAGTTTGCAAAGTACAATAGACAATAACTGTAATTACAGAAACTTTTCAAGTTTTTGCAAGTTTGGAACTGCCACAATCCATAATAAGAAATATTTAGTCACAGTTCATTTATAAATAGCTAAATGCATGTACATTGTAGTATCTAAAGTGCAATGGATAATTTCTTTATAATTAAGTAAATTAACCATTTCAGTATACCTAAGCAGCTATGATCAAAATAATCATCATATCCATACCTACAACATTTAAATGTACCTGTCTATACAGAAAGTAAATAGTTTTCAAGAAAATTAACAATTTAATTTTCTAATTCATCTATGACCTTGAATCATATATCAAAATGTTAGTCATATCAATACCTATAACAATCTTTTATTTATATATGCTTATACAAAAAGTTTATAGTTTTCAAGAAAATTAACAATTTTAGTCTTCTTATGCAGATATGACTTTGACCTTTGAATGTATGGCCTTGAAACATATATCAAAATGAACTCCATATCAATACCTACATATTCATATATACATGCCTGTACAAAATTTTAATAGTTTTCAAGATAAATAGCAATTTTAGTTCTCTTATGCAGCTGAGACAATTAACAATTTAATTCTTCCTATGCATCTATGACCCTGACACCTGAAACCTATGTCCTTGATTTATATATATATATATATATATATATATATATATATATATATATATATATATATATATATATATATATTGTCATATCAATACTTACAATATTCTATCATACATGCCTATACAAAAAGTTCATAGTTTTTAAAATAATGTTTAATTCCAGTCTTCTTCGGCAGCTATGACCTTGACCTTTGAACATATGACCTTGAACCATATATCAATATGATTGTCATAACAATACTTACAATACACATGCCTATAAAAAAAGTTTATAGTTTTCAAGCTAATGCAAAATTTGAGTTGGTTTTTTTTTAAACACAACTATAACAAATCAACTGGTCAAGATTTAGCTCAATCTGATGTAAATTTTTCTATTAAATGCACGGATATCATGAACCAGGTGAAAAGTTTATTTCTAGTAACAGCTGCCATCTTGGATGCACAATTAGACTGTGGAGCATCCCATACCAATTTTTACCATGACCAATCAAGTTTCAGCTCAATCTGATGTACAGTTTTCTTTTAAAGGCATGGAACCCCCCCCCCCCCCACACACACACACACAGAGTGGTATTTCTTTATTCCTCCTTATTATTGATGGTGCTGTGGGGATAATATGTAATATGTGAATGTTAAGGGTCAGTGGGTATTATACATTTATAATTTCAGTTTATGAAATACAGTGAAACTTCCGTAAACCGACACTCCACGGGACCGGTCATTTTGGTCGGTTTACAGAGGTGTCGGTTTTCAGAAGTTTAAAAAAACGGATTCGAATCCGGTTCGTTCCAGTCCGTTACCAGGTCAGAATTTAGTCAGTTACCGGATATGGCTATTATTATGGTATATTCATGTGTGTGCATTCGATCGTGTTTTTTAACACTTACATCGTGTAAAGTGACATTTTAAATGTTATTTATATTTTATTTTTATATTAAACAAATTTAACAATGAAACAATGTGCATACATTGTCATCGTAGTTGTAATACATAGTTCTTATCGTCTACCATGATCGGGCCCTGCTAACAGTACTTTTGTGTCACTTTTTTTCCTTGACCTCGCCCGAGAAAAAGAGGCCATATCTATCATTCAGATTTAAAAAAAACAAGAAAAAGAAAATAGAACGTGATTTATTTAAGTTCAAGGCTGTATTGTTTTTAGAAAATCCTTTGCCTTGCATCTTAAAACATCATGCAGCTTTTCGGCATCCGACTTTTTTTTTAAATATAAAAGCACATTTTAATAAAACGTTCTCAACACGTTTGTTTATTTTAAAATTACATACAATACAGATACATGTATTTTATAATTAATAAGTTAATGTATTAAGTAAACATCGACGGTAGGTAAACAGGTGTTATCAGAAGTCCATGAATTAGTAATTCATGGACTTCTGGTGTTATACATAGCCCGCGGTAATGATGAGTTCTCGTCACGTGCAGTCATTCGTGACAATTCAAACATTATTTGTTCCAAAGGTAATGTCGGTATTCGGAAGTTTATTTACTGTTAAAGAAGCCGATTTGGGCTGACAAATTATGTCGGTATTCGGAATACGGAGGTGTCGGTTTTCGGAAGTTTTTATTACATGATTGATATAAGAATAAATCCGTCCCGAGCAGACATTGTCGGTTTAGGGAGGTTGTCGGTATTCAGAGGTGTCGGTTTTGGGAAGTTACACTGTATTGTGTAAAGTGAAAGGAAATACTAAAACAGAAAACTGATGCATGTGATCTATTAAAAGCAATTGTAGTTATGAAGCATGTTCTGAATCATCAGTGTAAACCTAAAAAGTAAACTAGTTAAAAATAGGGAACTTGGCTTAACTAAAATGGGTTAGTCAGAAACTGTAAACACAATTTGTTTTAAATTTCTTAAAGATGCAGAATCTTTCAGGTAAGACTTGATTTATAAATATTTTTGTTTAATTTTTAACTCACCACTTCTTGTAATCTGTCTGTATTGTTAAGTTTAAACAATAAAAACAATTGTTTCTGTGTAAGTTCCAGGTCATCTTTAAACTTGTCATGTTCCAGACAACATTCACATAGATTTAATGCGAATTCTTCACAGCTTTCCTGTATTAACATTTCAACACGTAACTTAAGTATCAGAGAATCCTCCTTATTTATGTATTCTTTAGCTGAAAAAAGAAGAATTTTAACATTAAGCATTTAGAAAAGAATGGAATTGTGAATTTCCAAAATGACAGACATTTAAATTATTCTTGGTAAACACAGTTCTTTGTTATTAGGAAATATCATAGGTTACAAGAGGCTCATGGGCCTTAATGCTCACCTGAGGAAATGTAAAAAAAAAAACTTGCAAACAACTTCATTACAAAAATTTTACAAAATTCCTCAAGTTTGGAAATCTGGCAATAATCAATCAGAAATATCTAGTCACATTTCATTTAAGGATTGAATGTCATTTTGAATGTTGTCATACCTCAATGACAACATTCAAAATGACATTCAATCCTTATGTTTACATTATTTTTACCCACAAAAAGGTATTGTTAATTTTCCGAAAGTCCCTGTAATAATGTGGTTGGAAACACTTAAAGCGAGATAACTCTTATTGTAAACCAAATAAAGAGAACAGCCATATTGATTTGTTTCGTTGTTTGGCGATCGTAAAATATAGTTCTGTAAAACACTTTTGAAAATTAAATTCTTTTTCTCCTTTTTTCACTAAACAATAATCTGTTTGGCAAGATATTACTATGAATATAATTTCTATGTTTGTTACCGCTCGTAAAGAGCGTCCCTACAGTTGCCGGACAAATTTATGAATGAGCCCATAGAAAATTATGAATGAATAAGTAGTTCCTTGGTGGTATGTATTCCTCCGCCATTCGCTTTATATCGAAAGCAGATTGGCTGAAGATATAACTGACGTATCGCTTTATCACAGAGGGCGTGACACACTGCTGTCATCGAAAAATTAACGCAATGGTTCCAAAGAGATTCAAATAAGGCAATACATTTGTAATGTAAACATTTATAAATAGCTTATATGCATGATTTAACTATAGTACAATGAATAATTTCCAAAAAATGATTTTGACTTTTGAACATATGAACTTGAACCTTATATGAAAACTGGTCATAATATCAATATTTACAATAATCTAATATATATGCCTATACAAAAAGTTCATAGTATTCAAGATAATTAAAAATTTCAGTCTTCTTCAACAGATATGACCCTGAACTTTCAACATATGATCTTGACCCATATATCAAAATGATTGTCATATCAATATCTACAATATTCTATTATACATACCTATACAAAAAGCAAATTCTTTTCAAGATAAATAGCAATTTCAGTTTTCTTTTGCAGCTGTAACCTTGATGTTTGAACTTATGAACTTGAGCTATATTTCAAAATAATTGTTGTATGAATATCTAATATAATCTAACATCAAGTCTATACAATCAAGAGCCCCATGGGCCTTAGCGCTCACCTGAAAATATGTCCAATATTGTTTGCAAAGTGCAATAGACAATATATTAAGTACAGAAACTTGAAAAGTTTTCTCAAAGTTAAGAACTCCCACAAAACTTAATCAGAAATATATCCACTCACATTTCATTTATAAGTAGCTTATTTATATGCATGAAGTAACTGTAGTGCAATGAATAATTTCCAAATCATTTATCAATTTCAGTATAATTATTCAGTTTTGTCCTTGAGCTTTGGAACATATATGACTTCGAACCATATATGATTGTCATGTCAATACCTAAGATATTCTAATATACATGCCTATGCATGAAATTAATAGTTTTCAAGATAATTAATAATTTTAGTATTCCTATGTTCATATGACCTTGACCTTTAAACATATGACCTTGTACTATATATCAAAATGATCGTTTCATCAATACCTACAATATTCTAATATACATGCCTATACAAAAAGTTAAAAGTTTTCAAGATAATTAGCAATTTGTCTTCTTTTGCAGCTGTGACCTTGACCTTTGAACATATTACCTTGAACCATATATCAAAATGATTGTTGTCACAATACTAACAATATTCTAATACACATGCCAATACAAAAAGTTAATAGTTTTAAAAGGTAATTAGCAAATTAAGACTTCTTTTGCAGCTGTGACCTTGACCTTTCAACATATGACCTTGATCCATATATCAAAATGATCTTCATGTCAATACCTACAATAGTTTAATATACATGCCTATACAAAAAGTTAATAGTTTTCAAGATATAGTGACAAAATATAATATTTAGCAATTTCCCCACTCAGTGCCTTACAATTTCCCCATTCTGAGCCCAATGGCTACCATCTAATCTGAAAATAGATGACCTAAGGATGTTATAAATGAAATAACTAAGGTATATCTCTTGTAGATTCAGAGGAGAAGATATTTAAAGTTTTTTACTATTCCCCCCCCCCTTTTTTTTTTTCTGGGGCCACAAGGGGACATAACTCCTTCATTTGTGCAAATCTGAAAGGGCTTTACCCAGGCATGATGGTTACCAAGTTTCATTAAATTTGCCCCAGTGGTTTTGGAGGAGAAGATTAAAATGTAAAAAGTTTATGCACTACAGACGACACATGATGGACAAAGATGGATAGCAATAGCTCATCTGAGCTTTCAGCTCAGGTGAGCTAAAAAGTTATCAGTTTTCAAGATATGTTGACAAATATATAGGGCCATGTAAAAAAAAATTCTCTGGTTCTCAGATACTTTTTTTCAAAAAGTGGCAAGGTAGGTGGGTATTTTATTTTATTATTTTATTTCACAAACTTATGCACAAGGTAGGCATTTTATTTTATGCAAAATTTTTAATATATTTTATACATATAACTGTACTCCTGAATAAAAAGATATTAACCTAAGGTAATATTGATATAACCTAAGTTAGAGTGTAAACCATCTTTTGATATTTTCAGTAATGCATCATTATGTAAAGGTATATGAAAAAGATCAATAAAGTTTTGAATTCTAAGCATTTTATTTTCATGAATATGAAAAGTGTATTAAATAAACATTCAAACAGTAAACAGTGATGTTGTTTTTTAGAACAATACCCAGGAAATGGGCTGGCATTGCTAAAATGGTATACAAAAACAAGCAATTACATGTTCTTTATCACATAAAACTTGAACATTCACACATACAGTGACATAGTGTCTTTTAATAGTTCTAAGTCAGTATTTATAAAGCTGTATTAACTGATATTCTTTTTCACATTAATTATGGTCAATATTAAGAGATTCACAACCATATATAGGTACCTTCCAATATTTTGAAACAAAAGTGTAAAATGTAAATACTGCATGCATACTTGGCACAATACACAACAGATTCATCGAATGTTAGTGTTGTATTTATGGCAGGGTTATTTTCGGTAGGGATTTCATTTCCTAACATATCGTTCAAAAGTCCATCACAAATTTGTATGGTTAATTTGGACTTCAATGGCACAATTGTCCATGGTAGCAATGTTTTGCTTGTCAAAACTGAAAGTAAAGCTTGCTAAAATCGTTGCTTCATCGGCATTGCCGGCCAAATTTTCCGGAGCAGGTGCCATGTTTTTTTTACACTAACACATTCGGAAACATAAATTGAAGTAATTTACCTTTCCTGAAGAGGAAAACTTACGAGGTGTCCTGAGAACAACCTTTCCTCTTTACAATCTAGATCAATAAAGCGTTTTGAAAATTTCTACTTTCACTTTTGAGAATCTTAAGTCATTGACGTGTTTGATCTTTATAGTTTATTTCCTGCTCAAAATAGCCGATCGGTGGATTTTTTTTTTTTACATCACATTAAAATTGAGCAATCAGCTGCGAATTTAAGCATGCGGCGGTGTCTGAGAACCAGAGATTTTTTTTACCCGGCCTTATTTTAAGCAGTTTCCCCTCTAACCCCATGGTTACCATTCATGCAAATATGAAATTAGATGACCTGTGAATATTATACATGAAATAACTAAGGTATTTCTCTTGTACATTCAGAAAAGAAAGTTTTTCACTATTTCCCCACTTTATGGGGCCCCAAGGAGACACAATTCTTTTAGTTGTGCAAAATTGAAAGGCCTTCACCAAGACATATCAGTGTTTTTGTTTGCCTAAAATTACTACCGAATAAAGGTAGTTTCCCCTTGAGAAATAAGACTAAAATTTCCCAATTTGACAACTAAAATTCCCCAAAAGGCAACAGTGACACACAATCAAATAGTTTAAGTTAAATCCAGTTGTCCAAAACTGTTCTGACAGACAAAATATGTTATATATTGTCACAATATAAGATCTTTGCAATGAATTTCAAAATTCTGAGCATAATATGTGACATAAAAAAGGGTCCAAATTTTCCCAATCTGAAAGGCAGAAGGTAGTTTTTAAAAACCATAGCAAAATCACTGCATATTGGTAACCAGGTTTCATTAAATTTGGCCAAGTGGTTTTGGAGAAGATTAAAATGTTACAAGTTTACGCACCACACATGAAGATGGATGGCAACAACTAATATGAGCTTTCAGCTCAGGTGAGCTGAAAACTAAATACCTACAATAATCTTATACAAATGTTTTTTCATAATATTGATAGGTTTCTAGTAAAAAAATCCTTTCATGTTATTTTGCATCTATGATCTGACTTTTGAACCCATGAACTAAACTATATATTAAAATGATTGTTGTATCAATACTGACAATATTTTAATAAACATGTCTTAAAAAAGGTTTAAAGTTTTCAGTTAATTTACCAGTGAGGTGTTGCTATGTATATGTATTTATGACCTTTGAATCAATGACCTTATAATTAATCAAAATGATTGATAAATCAATATTTTAACAAACAAGCCGATACAAAAAACTGATGGTTTTCCAAATATTTTAATAATTAGACTAATTTTGTCAATTATCCTCTTTTACATATTTTGAGCCCTACAGCTACAATTCATGGTCAGGTAAGCTAAAAATTAAAAATAAATAAATGTTTTGGACTTTAGAATGTATCCCATTGTGAACATCAAACTCAGTTCAACAGACTGGTAAACTACAAACCTTCATTACTTTCAGTATCTTCTCCAGCCATGATTTGACTAAGAATAGGATCAGTCCATGGGTCATCCATTAAAGGCAGTAACAGCCCAAATCTATCAAATCCTGCTAATTGTAGCTGAGAATGAGTAGCTTCAACTGTTGCCCTTAGATTTTGTTTACTCTTTAGGTCTTCATCTTCCAACTGCTGCCATTTTATATTTAGAACAGTTTTTGCACATAACCTTCAACAGACATATATCAGAGTTAAAACTTGTAATGCAGCAGATTTTTTAAAATTACTTTTTTGGAATTAAATGGAGTTAAGGCTTCCATGTTTACACGTGCAAATGGTAACATGTCGGATATAGGCTACAAACTTTTAAAAATTTTATAACCCTGTACACGGCATGTGACCCACTTAATTGATGAAAATTAAGTCAGGATATGTTTCAAAGACTCACAGCTTACACGAAAATATTTAGGGGTACCAGCGACTTCTGTGCCTTCAGAGAGTTTTGGCAACAGCAGGCGGTACAGTAAATAAATTCATATCTTCTCTTGATTCTGACACAGTTACACCGTTGACAAGCTTATCTTTATTAACTGTTGTTTGAAATCAAAACTTAAATCGGCTAACAAATAGTTAGATCTATCTCAGAAGCATGTCGTCAAGAGAGAGCCTGTAGAGGATAATGTTCCAAGCATCCCAGCAACTTCGATTTCTACGCTTCCTACTTCCTACTGTACATGTCTACCATCTGATTCATATTTAAATTTTATGTTGTTACAGAGACGGTCATTTTTGTTACAAGTTGTAAGTTAAAATTGAATATTTTCATTTATTGAAATATTTGAATTTTGACGTTCCATGTACATAAGTTTTTGTTAACTAGGATTAAGTTACAATTTCGAAGTTTTTGAGAAAGTCCACGGACATGCGCATGCATATCAATATCGTCTCGGGCAATGTAGCCATACACTTTACATGGATCAATGTTAACGGTAATTTTTTTGTTTTAAACTATTGTTACAGGATTGAAATAAATGTATTTTAATTTAATAAAATTCAATGTTCGTGAATGTATGACTGACACAATATATTTTCTTTGAAACAATCAATCCCGATGTTCCGAATCATGATGGCCGTGTAAACGGCATGGTTTCGTTTACTACCTGTCGTGTACACATT
Organism: Tegillarca granosa; assembly: GCA_029721355.1. NCBI lineage: Eukaryota > Metazoa > Mollusca > Bivalvia > Arcoida > Arcidae > Tegillarca > Tegillarca granosa. The sequence continues at coordinate 2,345,139 of CM056599.1, forward strand.
TATGGTTTTGTGTAAACGTGGAAGCCTTAAATGGAGTGGGTCAGAGTGAAAGGCTTCAAATTGAGAAAATATTTATTCTGATCATCAGTTTAACGGTAATTTTTTTCTTAAAATGGTATGTTTGATTGTAAAATAGCTGAAATATAAAGCATCTTAAATGTTAGCAATAATTAAACTGGCAACTCATCCCATTTCTGCTTCACAAATCCTGGCCCAGTTACTTCTGAAAGTTACTTGTCCAAAATAAAATCTCAATAATTTACAAATAGCAAATGTCTATACATGTATTCCTATTTCCTATTTTATTTCTCAGTCCAAAAACAATTTTTACAGATCATTATTAATCTTATTATCCAATTAAAGCTAGATTATTGATTGTTTTTCTAATTATGGTTCAACTCATGATTAACTTTTATGCTTTATGCCTTGTATCCAGAAGCAAAATCTATTCACTGTTTGTATCCAAAATGTTACCAGTGAAAATAAATTCATAAGATCTAGTAGAGTATTGAGAGTTTATGGTACTATAATAATGGGAAAGGACATGTAAAAAACTCAAATAATCCTAAGTCTCAGATCCCCTGAGCAGGTACTGCTGCTGGTGGAGTAAACTCCCCAAGGGTATCCATAACTCAGTAGGCAGTACTTTGTGCTGTTAGAAAAAATTCCATTTAGCAAAATTTACAACCAACTTAATTTTTGAAATTTATTTAAAACTAAGGTTTGTTTCTTTATGCAAAGCATTCCTTAGCTGAATTTGGATTCATATAATTTTGGAACTTTAGATTCATTAACTTTCAACTGTTTGGCTTTTGTTTTTAATATATCAAATTTTTTTTTTTGGCCCCCAGTGTCACTGATGAGGAATGATTCTCCGAAATGTGCACATGTGGCACATCAAAATTTTATATTTGTGTTATATATCTCAGACAACAGCATTTGGCATTAAATCATTTATTAATTCATGCATATCAGCCAAATGGACTAGTAAAAATTCTTTTTTTTTTTACTATTTAAAGAAATCAAGCAAATAACAAAGGTTACTTGTCTAACTAAGCTTGGGTGACAAATAAAGATGGTTATATGTCTGTGTTGTGTGTTGCAGAAACCAACTGTGGTAGAATTTGTGGGATGGTTTAGGCACATCATTTTTCCTTTTTTCCTAAGGTTCCTGCCTAGTTGGCATTTGTATCATCGATGCAGGTGTTTCTATATGTTTATATCATCTTATTGTTAACTCTTAACTTGTTTGTTGCTTCTGGTCCTTTGTTTCATAATCTACAGATGGGTATGTTTTTCAGCTATTAATTTTTATTGTATGTTTATATCTTGAAACATGAAAGAGTACTTAATTTATATACATACAGAAATATATGCTGGTAGAGACTATCTCTGGCAGAACAAGCTGACAGTGCTTCTGCTGTGTTGCGTAATTGTGATAATGTCATCCATAATATAACAATCTGATCACTGTAACTTGTAGTACCCATATTTGCTTTCTGTAATATCTGCAATGTATACAAACACACAAATTATTAAATATAACATAGTAAAAATGAACTAAAAGTAGTAAAAATGCTAATGACCTTGTACCAGCAACTGTATATATATATATATATATATATATATATATATATATATATATATATATATATATATATATATATATATCTAGCTATCTAATAGATAACTTATACTGTGAACAGATATATATCACTATGCTAGTTAAACACGTTAATACTTGAAATTTATCAGCAAATTTCAATATCAGTTATTATTTTTTCTTTTCTTTTTTCCCTTCAATGACCTATGCAGCATTTAAACTAATAAAGTTTTTTCACAAGTTTAATATATCTAGAATTTTCCATATGCTGGGCATATGCTACCTTACTCAAAGCTTGTGCAACAACAGTACATATTTAACAAGGAGACATGTGGCAAGGTGGCATGTTCAAGCCTTAGCCAGCCTTCATATCCTTGAGAAAAACGAGTATAATTCAACTTAAAGCTGCCAAATAACGGGTTTTTCAATTTTCTGAATTTTTTTGGTTTTCTAAAAAATATATCTTTTTAAAAATAGATATCTTCTAACCACGATCCGTGACATTCATTTTCTAAAATTTCATTTCTTTTAGCTGTAAATAAACAGAATCCTCTGACAGTTGGTCAGTGTTTTACGATGGTAATTATGAGCTTGGAGCATGCGCACGGATGTACAGAAAAACCCTAGAATCGAAGGTGAAACATGACAGATTGCATTAATTGGACTTTATTAATATCCAGAAATATTTGTTATGTATCCCTTACTAAGTCACAAATGACAAATTCAACGAAGTTCTGTGTTTAATTTATCGTATTTCACCATTTTGAAAGTTGTGTTTAAATGACCCAGGTTTTGATGACGTAGCCATGTTCTAATATTAGATCCCAAATGCTGCATCTTGCTGGGTAATTACTGTAATTTCTGTATTTATTCGAGCTTTTATCAGTTGAACCAAATGTAACATTGTTGATTAGAAACATCATTAATTAGATTAGCACCATTTTAATTTTTTCTTTGGAAATTATAATAATTTTAATTGTAATGAACGGATCCCAAAATGAGTGCTATCTTATACATGTACTTTGATTTGACCCTTGTAATACGGATCCCCAAATGAGTGCTATCTTATACATGTACTTTGATTTGACCCTTGTAATACGGATCCCCAAATGAGTCCTATCTTATACTTTGATTGACCCTTGTAATGAACCAATCCCCAAATGAGTGCTATCTTATACATGTACTTTGATTGACCCTTGTAATGAACGGATCCCCAAATGAGTCCTATCTTATACTTTGATTGACCCTTGGTAATAAAACGGATCCCCAAATGAGTCCTATCTTATACTTTGATTGACCCTTGTAATGAACGGATCCCCAAATGAGTCCTATCTTATACTTTGATTGACCCTTGTAAGGAACGGATCCCCAAATGAGTCCTATCTTATACTTTGATTGACCCTTGTAATGAACGGATCCCCAAATGAGTGCTATCTTATACTTTGATTGACCCTTGTAATGAACGGATCCCAAAATGAGTGCTATCTTATACATGTACTTTGATTGACCCTTGTAATGAACAGATCCCCAAATGAGTGCTATCTTATACTTTGATTGACCCTTGTAATGAACGGATCCCCAAATGAGTCCTATCTTATACTTTGATTGACCCTTGTAATGAACGGATCCCCAAATGAGTGCTATCTTATACTTTGATTGACCCTTGTAATGAACGGATCCCAAAATGAGTGCTATCTTATACATGTACTTTGATTGACCCTTGTAATGAACAGATCCCCAAATGAGTGCTATCTTATACTTTGATTGACCCTTGTAATGAACGGATCCCCTAATGAGTGCGATCTTATACTTTGATTGACCCTTGTAATGAACGGATCCCCAAATGAGTGCTATCTTATACTTTGATTGACCCTTGTAATGAACGGATCCCTAAATGAGTGCTATCTTATACTTTGATTGACCCTTGTAATGGAGATCCCCAAATGAGTGCTATATTATACTTTGATTGACCCTTGTAATGGAGATCCCTAAATGAGTTCTTATTTTTACTACCAGATAACCTTGTGATGAACTGATCGCCAAATGTATCCTATCCTATGCTACAATTTAACTTTGTGATGAACTGATCTCCATATAAGTCCTATCTTAGGTAAATTACTGTATTCTTGATTATGTCACCAAAATGAAAATAAGTTGATTTAGTTTCCTTAAGATTGGCAAGTACCCCTTCCATTTACTCTAGTTGAATAGTTGACCTTTTTATGCAGTTATATTTCTTTCACACCTGCTCATAAAAGATAGGGTTTGATGACACGAGATGCCCACAGGACTACATGACAGTTTGGCAACATAGCTGAAAGACATCACATGACATTAGCATATTAAGAGCATAACCCTTTCTTGTGAAAAAAATGACAGACAGGCCTGTAAAATTTCAAAATTTTCAATATGTTTCAATTGTGAATATTGGGATTTTAAAATGAATAACTCAGTTTTATAGTTTAAATACAGTTTTATTTTAATGTAAAACTTTCAACTTTGAAAACATGCCCACTAATGTCTATCTTAATTATATTCACATATATATAAGTTTATTGTTAAGTTTTGTCTTGGTCTGAAGGTGATATCTTATCTTTCATGGACACTCATAATGAATACTTATAATAATCTTTTTTAATTAAGGAGATTCAGTAGTTGGTTTTGAGTTGCACTTCCATGTTTTAAGATGACAATTCACAACAAAAGGCACAATAGAGCCTGTGAGACTCAATTGATTACATTCATTAAACCAGAGACTGTGGTTAGTTAAATCATCCAGTTTGGCTTCATTTTGTTCACACCAATAAAGTGTTAAATAAATTAGCTATGTTGGTTAAAGTCTTTAAAAGAATTCAAAAAATGAGCTTAATATAGCACCTAAGTTAAATATTTTTAATAAAAAGATTTTTTAAAAACCCCTTACACATGTTAAAAGGTTATACATTTACTTTTTAGTACCAAATTTGAACAAAACCAGTTGATAAATACATCTGCATTGATAACCATTTATCAAATTTTGCTATTTATTGCAATCTAAGATACTGAAAGAATTAGATTTTTGCTAACTTTGATCTGCTCCACTAGGGCTGAAACGATTCACCGCGGTTTCGATTCTGTTCGATTTATTTTGCTCGGTTCGGTGTTCGATTTTTTTTTCCGGAATTTCGGTTCGGTTCGCTTCCGATTTTTGTGTTACCAAAATTTGTAAAGAACATGGCAGAAAACATCCGTATTCGAAATGCGCCGGCTTTGTTCAGATCAGCTGTGTGGAAGCATTTTGGGTTTAGGGAGGGGGCATACCAAAGGATAAAACTGTTTGTAAAATTTGCTTTAGTGATGTTAGCTATCGCACTTTAGAATTTATTGTTAATGTTTAGAATTAAAAAATACATGCAGGTGACAAACAATGGGTGTTTGTAGTCTTTAGTACACATTTTCTTGGCGTCTTTCTGCTTTCAGTGTATCGTATCGAAAATAACCATATCGTCACATTAATACCGCGATATGTATCGTATCATGAGGGGGGTGTAGCGTTTCAGCCCTATGCTCCACCCAGGGACCTTCCAGTATTAAGTTTGGTTCAAATTGACCCAGTAGTTCCAGAGGAAAACTCTGATGTTCATATGCACTCTTCTTCATTCCATAAGCTTGGCTGGCTGTTGCCAGTTGAGCTAAAAATGAAAGCCATTAAAATTATGTTTTATTGCTGAAATGCAACATATGGTCCAATCAGATTAACTTCATACAGACAATAGGCAAATTTGTCTAAAAAAAAATTCACACCATAAGCTGTATTCAACCAGCAACCTTCAGTTCCTAAAGCAAGTTTCTTAACAACGATATTAGTCCATATTCCCTACAGCTACAGATTCAACCATGAATTAAAACTACTTACATCATACTATGCAACATCATGGTCAAAATAAAACATTTAAAAAAAACCAATTACATTGATAATTGCATTAGACAGGACTGACACAGCATTAGAAATTTTCAACATGAAAAAAATCACCATAGAAGTCATTGGAAATGGTTTAGCAAAAGACAAAAATTTTCAGAGAAAGAGAGAGAGAGACTCTTAATAATAAAATAAAGTCTTAATACAGTAGTGATCATTTGTTTCTTGTAGGCTCAACTTTAATCTTACATGTCTGTGACAATGATTTTTATTACAATTTTTAAAAACTACCATTCATAGTTCTGAAATCTGCATATGACACAGTGGCTATAGTTATATTGTGACAATAGTCAAAATTTCTTGGGTAAGGGCAACTAGAATTTATTTTGCTATTTATGGATTTTTAGTGGGCAAATTGGGAGATTTAGTCACTATTTTTCTTGAGTATAACTATCTGTAATAAATGCTAATTTTAGGCAAACAAAATCACTGTATAAGAAAGCAAAAGCTGTCAGGTTTTACTGCTTGCATGGCCTAACATCATGATATCAAATGAGAATGAAGAAACCATACCTGTACATACCAAACTGGATTTAATAAAACATAAAATGAAGAGAGAGTGCAGGGATTTTTCTGACCATTTTGGGAAAGGGACCTTGGGATGAAATTGGGAAAATCATTGACAAAATTGACATTTTGGGAAAATTTTTCATTAAACTTTAAAAATTTTCACATTGTCAGCACATCAAATATTTTGCCTGGAATATTTACTATTTTGATACATGCAGGTAGTCACTCATTTGTACCAAATCACTCAGACATAAACACAATATCTTCATAGACTGGCTTCAATACAAACATCTAAGAAAGTTGTTCATGAGTTGCTCCCATTCTACCAGATCCTCATTGAGTATAAATCAAAATGTGCATAAATACAGGTTATTATAAAGATATACAAGCTACACAAAAAATATAGAGTTTTGTTTTTTTCACTTTTTCTTAAGTTTCTCAAAGCAGGATCATTTGGGAATTTTTACCTACAAAATTGGGAAAAATGTATGCTTTTTGGCATTGGGAATGGGTCCCTTTACCGGACCCTGTGAGTGGCCAGAAAAATCCCTAGAGTGCAAAATAAATTAGTTTGCTTTGTCAGTTTTTTAGGGGGCACCAGGACAGTAGGAATTAAACATTTACACTTTTGTAAATATGATTTTTACCAAACTGTTAAATAATCTGTTATTGTGCACTTAAAATTGCATAATTTTCATGTGTAATACAAGGTTAAAGTATTATGCCAAAAATCAATAGTTTGCATGTTTCATCATCCTAGAAGTGACATTACATATAAAGGTAATATAACAGCCACCTGTTAAATGTATCATAAATTCCTTCTACAAAATTTCTAGTTTAACAAAACAAAGAAAGAAACATAAGGACAGCTTTTCTATCTGATTTTTTTTTACACAAGCATGTCTACTCTCTTGGAATAAATTTACTAGTGGTACATTTGATCCAAGAAAATAAAAAATCCTGCTAGAAAGGACAAACTTTCACATGGATATTTTGATAATAAAGGAGCAATGGACCCCAGTTTCACAATCAATTCTTAACTAGTTAAGATTTTCCTTTACTTAAATTTAGCCAAATTTGGCAATCACTTTTGGGACTTTGTGTACAAACATTTATAACAAAACTAAACACAGATGTTTTAAGCTTGAATTTATCTTTAAAATGACACCTTAAACAGCTATGTGTATCTTAACAATTGATAAAATTATTTTCGAGATTTAAATTATGAAAAATCTTACTTAACTAAAAAATTATCAAAGCATTTTGTGATTTTGCTTTGCGCTGTGCATGAAGGTTTATAAGAGACTAATGTCTACTAAAACTGTAAACGTGTACATGACAAGAAGTAAAAGAAACGATGCCGTTTACACGGCCATCATGATTCCGAAAATCGCGGTTGATTGTATCAAAGAAAAGATATCATGTCAGTCATGCAATAGTGAACATGAAATTTTATTAAATTAAAATACATTTATTTTAATCCTTCTGTAACAATAGTTTGAAACAAAAAAATACCGTTAACATTGATCCATGTAAAGTGAATAGCTTCATTACCCGAGACGATATTGATATGCATGCGCATGCCTGTGGACTTTCTCAAAAACTTCAAAATCGTAACTTGATCCTAGTTAACAAAAACTTATGTACATAGAACATCAAAATTTGAATAATTTCAATAAATGAAAATATTTAATTCTTATTACAACTTGTTACAAAAATGACCGTCTCTGTAACGACATAAAGTTTAAATATGAATAAGATGGTAGACATGGTAAAGTAGGAAGCGTAGAAATCGAAGTTGCTGGGATGCTTGGAACATTATCCTCTACAGGCTTTCTCTTGACGACATGCTTCTGAGATAGATCTATTTATTTGTTAGCCAATTTAAGTTTTGATTTCAAACAATGGTTAATAAAGATCAGCTTGTAACTGTGTCGGAATCCAGATACAGCCTGTATCTGACATGTTACTGTTTACACGTGTAAACCTTACTGTCTACCACTCTTTCCTGTCTGCACTAGAAGGGCTGAATGTAAAAACAAGGGGAAAACTACAGGATTGTGACAAAACATATTAATGAAAAACCAGTACCTAGAAATATTAGTTCAGACTGATATTTTCAAAATATAATTTTTATGAATTTATACATTATTTGCATTAGTATAACTTAAAACAAGTGCCGATCTGGTGCCATCAGTATCTATAGGCTGATCCGGTAATTCTTAGGGACCCTTGATTGTTTTCAACTTTACATGCCTTAAACATAGTGTTTACAACCGACTTTTTCAAACCTAAAACAACCATATATTGCAAGATGTGTTGTGACAAGTGTGGTTAAGTGATTATCCTGACAACAACACACACAGAGCAAAAATTATTAATATTGGTCGTTGGTCAATTAACGGATACTGACCTATATATCGTTCAGTAAATAAATTGTATTTAAAAAAAATAAAATGTAAATTCAACAAGTTCTAGGGAGTGTCTTCACGATTGTTCATGAAATGTTTTAATTCACTAAAGATGCCGTAGTATTTAATAATAAGACGACTAATAAGTCATAAAAACGATCCACTTCCTCGACTTCCAACCATACACAGGACCGCTTATAACACAAGTCAATTAATGTATGTATAAATATTTGTCGAAATTTGAAGTTAAAACGTTTTAACTTGTTCATCCTAAACAAGGCACGCGTATAAATATCAAAGTTGTCAACAGCATGCACGATTTTATCTTTAGACAATGCATGCAAAGTGCGTGCGTGCCAATCGACACATTAGGAATGTCAGCAAATTTCAATAAATATCACCAATGATGGCTGAATTGTGCAAATCTAGGGTAGCCCATAGTCCCGTTTGAAGGCAAAGTTTACTAACCTTGCGAAACATTTCGCAATACATGGCCGTCGAAACGTTTGCATCAGTGTCTCTCCCATGATATTTATTTGCAATGTTTCTCAATTCGGCCACTAATGCCGAGAAATCCATCGCAAATCACTCTCGAAGGTCGGAATTACATGTGTATAATCTTTGTAAATACACAGCCATCAGACATACAGTGCCCTCTATATTGCCGCGTGCAATCTAAGAGCCAGTAACTATTTGTGTGTGACGTGATGAAGATCATGTTACAGTTTTATAATATTTATTTATTTATTTATTTATTTATTTATTTATTTATTACAAACAGTATTTAATTTCGTTTGTGAAAATAATAACCTCATTTTCATTTGATAATAAAAAGATTCATACCTATTTTACCGACAATGATATCTGATAAATTATTGTCTAGTATTAACTTCAAGCTAACAGAGGTGCCGGGAATATGAGGTATCATACAACAGCTTGCAGACACATACATGATATCTCATGACGGAGACAATATTCATATTTAAAACACACACACACACACACACACACATACACACACACACACACACACACACACACACACACGGATCTGCTGTACATTGAATTATGTTACCAGACCTATAATACCATCTAGCTATATATATATATATATATATATATATATATATATATATATATATATATATATATATATATATATATATATACGTTCCCGATGTAACTTAGATCAGATACATTAGTTTCCAACAACACCGAGTCTCTACATAGCGTTAATAACGGAATATCGCTGTTCTATGTAATCACCGACTTTAAATTCAAACCGACAAAACTTTATAGTTTATAATCATATTCTGGACAAAAAAGTTGAGGATCAAAAGTAATGATAAATTTTTTCTAAAGTTGTGGAAAGTTTATTCAACAATATTTAATACTGGTAAACTCAAGACATATAATTAATGAAACATTTCATGAATTCATTCACAGGTAATAATCTTGGGGAAAAAAAACCCATTTGCAAGAAAAAAAAAAAACAAAAAAAAAAACAAAAACAAAAAAAAAAAAAAAAAACCCATTTGCAAAGACGGTGTAACAAATGAATATTTTAAGTGTTCTGTGCATATCGTGCCATGATCCTATTATGAAGCTTTTTATTTTAATATTTGATTCAGGGGTAATTCCTTCTGACTAGTTCATTACCTGTCTATAAAAATCAGAACGGTTAATTCGAATAAGTACAGAGCTATCACAATTCTAAGTTGTTTTGGAATATTTAAATATAAATATTTTCGGCAATTTAAGTAAACGTCTTACATCTCTTGCAGAAAAAATGACTAAATAACAAAGGTTAAGTAGGGTTTAGAAAAGGTTATTACTGACAATATTTTCATTTTACATTGCTTAACCGTAATTATATTTTGCTAAAAGAAAAAAAAAATGTTTTGAACATTTGTAGACTTTCTAAAAGCATTTGATTCTGTCTGGAGGGGTGGACTTTGTTTAAAGCTTCATAAATATTTGATTAATGGGAAATGTTTTAATGTAATAAAACACGTATGACTCAATACAATCTTGTATAATATGTGTGTGGTGATTTAAAATCAGATTATTTTATTTTTAATATTGGGGTAAGACAAGGTAAAAAATTATCTCCATTCTTATTTGCTATCATGTTTTTGAATGGCTGGGAAGATCATCATCATCGTCATCATCATCATCATCATCAATCATCATCATCATCATCATTAACTGTCACATGATTTATTTCTATATTTATTTCTCTGTAAAATCACACCAGAATGCGACATTTTTTATTTTAAAATGTTTTCGGCGGGTAGGGGGTATTCCCCCAGACCCCCAGCAGTGCGCACCTATGGTCGAGATCGCAATGTTGGTATTTGCCCCGATAAGAGGAAGCGGACAAGACATTCTTAACTGCATGTTAGTAGAATACGGATGTAACTGTGTAAATACCTGTCTAACATACACACGGAATTAAGAAACTTTACGTGAGGTTCTAAGTTGGTCTGTTGAGAACATGTGCACACCGCATGCTGGATCGATTCTTCAGGGATGTAAGTGTTGTGTTTGTTTTTGGCCGGATTTGCCCATAATTGTACAATAACAATAACAATACAATAATATAAAAAAATTCATTAGTAGGTGCAGTGTAGCGTCATGTAAACTTTTTTATAATATGTTGATTACATACATTTGCTATATGTTCTATATACTTGATGTAATAAAAGTTACTCACTTGCCTTGTACCTTGTTCACGTTGTCTTATATTGTAGTTACCTCCCTTTGATTATGTAATGTATCTTCAACCTTCTTTGATTCTAAAGTAAAGTATGGGATTTTAAGTATTTAGAACAATTTCTTTGTCTGGTTGACATGTGAAACTATTTTCAGAATCATTTTTATACGTTTCGGTGAAGTATCTCTTTTCAAATGCAAAAACTAATTTTAAGACACCTCGTTTCGAATGGAGATAAACTTTACGGAATATGTATAAAGTTTTAATCCAGGTTTATTAAAAGATATACATGTAGATTGTAAACTTACTGAAATGATTATGTTGTAAACTTACTGAAATGATTATGTTGTAAACTTACAGAAATGTTTTTGAAGAATTTTTTTTTTGTTTTAGTTGGCACTGAGATGAGCGCTTATTACAGGAAATCAGGCTCGTAGGCAGGTTTTTTTTAGAAAGGGAGGGGGGGTGCGATTTTGAAGAATGCGCACACACCAATGGTGCGCCTCACTAGGGGGGGGGGGGGTGGTCTGGGGGTATGTTCCCCCATAAAACTTTTGAAAATGAAATGCAAAATGGTGCATTTTGGAGTATTTAATGAACAATTAATTGTCAAATATGTTGTATCTGAATGTTTGAAATTAATCAAAATTAATGTTTTCAAAATGGTTTTAAGGGTTTAATAGTTGGTAAATGATTTTTAACAAGGCTTTTTCAGTGTTTAATGGTTTTTAAAGGGTGTGCATTCGCACCCCCTCTGAATATGGGCCCAAGTCAAATATTACCTAAGCTTTAAAGTGTGTGTGTGTGTGTGTGTGTGTGTGTCCTAGAATGTACCTTTTTGATCTTGGTTATACAACTGATTTACTGGAGGAGTTTTCTCCCTTCACAAAGTGTAAAATGACTGGAGGAGTTTTTTCCCTTTAATCATTGACCTGTGAGCAGAAAAAGTTTACGAGCCAGTTCCGAGGTTCCTGTGAAAGATTAATTTTCTTACCAGGTATTTACTAAATTAATGTCACTTATCACAAACCCCTGAATGTTAACGGATTTTTTTTCGCGCTGTAGACACGTAAACGCTCCATGAAGGCTGGGATAGTGGTCACTGAGTAGGTATCTGTTAAGATATTTTATCGCTCTTACCTGGCGTTAAACATTGCTTGTAAAGTCCCTACCAAAGCCCGACATTCTTCTGGAATCTTACCCGATTTAATCCGTGTTTCTGCTATAGAAATCTGTATACATATATATATGTGTGTGTGTGTGTGTGTGTGTGTGTGTGTGTGTGTGTGTGTGAAATGCAAATCTTTTTATGCCAGCTGCAACCAACGCAGGTATTATCTGACTATCAGAGCCTTTTTCAAATAAACGTTTGACAATTAAAAAATATCTCATTCCCTTCCCAATTCGGATGTCAATGAACCCACTGTAGCATTGAATTGATTTTAACGTTTCAATTTTAATATATTTCAGACTGAGAAAATAAAAAAAAGTATGAAATATAAAGACCTTGTCATCAGGTTATACGTCACAATAGGAATCCACTGCTGCAATTCTATATTCTGTCAGAACGATTGTAAGTTTTATACAAACATACCTCAGAAAGTATTCTAATACACACACAATGAGCAATCTCTCTCTCTCTCTCTCTCTCTCTCTCTCTCTCTCTCTCTCTCTCTCTCTCTCTCTCTATCCATCGATAGTGGTGCATTGGTGACAGTGGCTGATCGACAATGTGTTTTCCTCCCCCTTCTCTTGCCTTTCATAGACCGATGACACTAGAGGTCGATAACGTGGTCACCCTAAAGGTGTAGGGTGGTTGAATGATCCTGATAATGTGGTAACCATAAAGTTGAATGAAGGTGGACTGTTGCATCTGTCATATACCACTTTTTGAATTTAATCATAAAAATACATTCAAAAAGTGGTATATGACAATTTACCACTTTTTGAATGTATTTTTATGATTAAAGTCAAAAAGTGGTATATGACACATCAGTTGTTGGCAAGTTCATATTTTATCCTTTACTTGTGTTACGTTCTTGGTTGTATCAGTTATTGGCAAGTTTATATTTTATCGTTTACTTGTGTTACGTTCTTGGTTGTATCTGGTGTTAGCAAGTTCAAGTTCTATCATTAACTTGTGTTAACTTCTTGGTTGTATCAGGTGTTTGCAAGTTCATGTTTAATCATTAACTTGTGTTACCTTCTTGGTTGTATCAGGTGTTAGCAAGTTCATGTTTTATCATTAACTTGTGTTACCTTCTTGGTTCTATCAGGTGTTTGCAAGTTCATGTTTTATCATTTGCTTGCGTTACCTTCTTGGTTGTATCAGGTGTTAGCAAGTTCATGTTTTATCATTAACTTGTGTTATGTTCTTGGTTGTATCAGGTGTTTGCAAGTTCATGTTTTATCATTAACTTGTGTTACCTTCTTGGTTGTATCAGTTGTTTGCAAGTTCATGTTTTATCATCAACTTGTGTTACCTTCTTGGTTGTATCAGGTGTTTGCAAGTTCATGTTTTATCATTAACATGTGTTACGTTCTTGGTTGTATCTGGTGTTAGCAAGTTTATGTTTTATCATTAACTTGTGTTACCTTATTGGTTGTATCAGGTTCTTGCAAGTTCATGTTTTATCATTTGCTCGCGTTAGGTTCTTGGTTGTATCTGGTGTTAGCAAGTTTATGTTTTATCATTAACTTGTGTTACCTTCTTGGTTGTATCAGGTGTTTGCAAGTTCATGTTTTATCATTTGCTTGCGTTACGTTTTTGGTTGTATCTGGTGTTAGCAAGTTCATGTTTTATCATTAACTTGTGTTTCCTTCTTGGTTGTATCAGGTGTTAGCAAGTTCATGTTTTATCATTTGCTTGCGTTAGGTTCTTGGTTGTATCAGTTGTTTGCAAGTTCATGTTTTATCATTAGCTTGTGTTACCTTCTTGGTTGTATCAGGTGTTTGCAAGTTCATGTTTGTTTATTTGCTTGCGTTACTTTCTTCGTTGTATCAGTTGTTGGTAAATTCATGTTTTATCCTTTACGTGTATTACTTTCTTGGTTTTATCAGTCGTTTGCAAGTTCATGTTTTATCATTAACTTGTGTTACCTTCTTGGTTGTATCAGTTGTTTGCAAGTTCATGTTTTATCATTTGCTTGCGTTACCTTCTTGGTTGTATCAGTTATTTGCAAGTTCATGTTTTATCCTTTACTTTTGTTTGCAAGTTCATGTTTTATCATTAACTTGTGTTACGTTCTTGGTTGTATCAGTTGTTTGCAAGTTCATGTTTTATCATTAACTTGTGTTACGTTCCTGGTTGTATCAGTTGTTGGTAAATTCATGTTTTATCCTTTACGTGTATTACGTTCTTGGTTGTGTCAGTTGTTTGCAAGTTCATGTTTTATCATTAACTTGTGTTACGTTCTTGGTTGTATCAGTTGTTAGCAAATTCATGTTTTATCCTTTACGTGTATCACGTTCTTGGTTGTGTCAGTTGTTTCCAAGTTCATGTTTTATCATTAATTTGTGTTAAGTTCTTGGTTGTATCAGTTGTTTGCAAGTTCATGTTTGTTCATTTGCTTGCGTTAGGTTCTTGTTTGTATCTGGTGTTAGCAAATTTATGTTTTATTATTAACTTGCGTTACCTTCTTGGTTGTATCAGGTGTTTGCAAGTTCATGTTTGTTCATTTGCTTGCGTTACTTTCTTGGTTTTATCAGTTGTTTGCAAGTTCATGTTTTATCATTAACTTGTGTTAACTTCTTCGTTGTATCAGTTGTTTGCAAGTTCATGTTTTATCATTTACTTGTGTTAACTTCTTGGTTGTATCAGTTGTTTGCAAGTTCATGTTTTATCATTTGCTTGCGTTACCTTCTTGGTTGTATCAGTAATTTGCAAGTTCATGTTTTATCATTATCTTGTGTTACCTTCTTGGTTGTATCAGGTGTTAGGAAGTTCATGTTTAATCATTAACTTGTGTTACGTTCTTGGTTGTATCAGTTGTTTGCAAGTTCATGTTTTATCATTCACTTGTGTTACGTTCTCGGTTATATCAGGTGTTAGCAAGTTCATGTTTTATCATTAACTTGTGTTACCTTCTTGGTTGTATCAGGTGTTTGCAAGTTCATGTTTTATCATTTGCTTGCGTTACGTTTTTGGTTGTATCTGGTGTTAGCAAGTTTATGTTTTATCATTAACTTGTGTTACCTTCTTGGTTGTATCAGGTGTTAGCAATTTCATGTTTTATCATTTGCTTGCGTTACGTTCTTGGTTGTATTTGGTGTTAGCAAGTTCATGTTTTATAATTAACTTGTGTTACCGTCTTGGTTGTATCAGGTGTTTGCAAGTTCATGTTTGTTCATTTGCTTGCGTTACATTCTTGGTTTTATCAGTCGTTTGCAAGTTCATGTTTTATCATTAACTTGTGTCACCTTCTTGTTGGAACAGTTGTTTGCAAGTTCATGTTTTATCATTTGCTTGCGTTACCTTCTTGGTTGTATCAGTTATTTGCAAGTTCATGTTTTATCCTTTACTTGTGTTTGCAAGTTCATGTTTTATCATTAACTTGTGTTACGTTCTTGATTGTATCAGTTGTCTGCAAGTTCATGTTTTATCATTAACTTGTGTTACGTTCTTGGTTGTATCAGTTGTTGGTAAATTCATGTTTTATCCTTTACGTGTATTACGTTCTTGGTTGTGTCAGTTGTTTGCAAGTTCATGTTTTATCATTAACTTGTGTTACGTTCTTGGTTGTATCAGTTGTTAGCAAATTCATGTTTTATCCTTTACGTGTATCACGTTCTTGGTTGTGTCAGTTGTTTGCAAGTTCATGTTTTATCATTAATTTGTGTTACGTTCTAGGTTGTATCAGTAGTTAGCAAGTTCATGTTTTATCATTAACTTGTGTTACTTTCTTGGTTGTATCAGTTGTTTGCAAGTTCATGTTTTATCATTAACTTGTGTTACCTTCTTGGTTGTATCAGTAATTTGCAAGTTCATGTTTTATCATTTGCTTGCGTTACCTTCTTGGTTGTATCAGGTGTTAGGAAGTTCATGTTTAATCATTAAGTTGTGTTACGTTCTTGGTTGTATCAGTTGTTTGCAAGTTCATGTTTTATCATTCACTTGTGTTACGTTCTTAGTTGTATCAGGTGTTTGCAAGTTCATGTTTTATCATTTGCTTGCGTTACGTTTTTGGTTGTAGCTGATGTTAGAAAGTTCATGTTTTATTATTAACTTGCGTTACCCTCTTGGTTGTATCAGGTGTTTGCAAGTTCATGTTTGTTCATTTGCTTGCGTTACTTTCTTGGTTTTATCAGTTGTTTGCAAGTTCATGTTTTATCATTAACTTGTGATGCGTTCCTGGTTGTATCAGTTGTTGGTAAATTCATGTTTTATCCTTTACGTGTATTACGTTCTTGGTTGTGTCAGTTGTTTGCAAGTTCATGTTTTATCATTAACTTGTGTTACGTTCTTGGTTGTATCAGTTGTTTGCAAATTCATGTTTTATCCTTTACGTGTATCACGTTCTTGGTTGTGTCAGTTGTTTGCAAGTTCATGTTTTATCATTAATTTGTGTTACTTTCTTGGTTGTATCAGGTGTTAGCAAGTTCATGTTTAATCATTAACTTGTGTTACCTTCTTGGTTGTATCAGGTGTTAGCAAGTTCATGTATGTTCATTTGCTTGTGTTACTTTCTTGGTTGTATCAGTTGTTTGCAAGTTCATGTTTTATCATTAACTTGTGTTACGTTCTTGGTTGTATCAGGTGTTTGCAAGTTCATGTTTTATCATTAACTTGTGTTACGTTCTTGGTTGTATCAGTTGTTGGTAAATTCATGTTTTATCCTTTACGTGTATTACGTTCTTGGTTGTGTCAGTTGTTTGCAAGTTCATGTTTTATCATTAACTTGTGTTACGTTCTTGGTTGTATCAGTTGTTTGCAAGTTCATGTTTTATCATTAACTTGTGTTACGTTCTTGGTTGTATCAGTTGTTGGTAAATTCATGTTTTATCCTTTACGTGTATTACGTTCTTGGTTGTGTCAGTTGTTTGCAAGTTCATGTTTTATCATGAACTTGTGTTACGTTCTTGGTTGTATCAGTTGTTAGCAAATTCATGTTTTATCCTTTACGTGTATCACGTTCTTAGTTGTGTCAATTGTTTGCAAGTTCATGTTTTATCATTAATTTGTTTTACGTTCTTGGTTATATCAGGTGTTAGCAAGTTCATGTTTAATCATTAACTTGTGTTACCTTCTTGGTTGTATCAGGTGTTTGCAAGTTCATGTTTTATCATTTACTTGCGTTACCTTCTTGGTTGTATCAGTTGTTTGCAAGTTCATGTTTTATCATTTGCTTGCGTTACCTTCTTGGTTGTATCAGTTATTTGCAAGTTCATGTTTTATCCTTTACTTGTGTTTGCAAGTTCATGTTTTATCATTAACTTGTGTTACGTTCTTGGTTGTATCAGTTGTTTGCAAGTTCATGTTTTATCATTAACTTGTGTTACGTTCTTAGTTGTATCAGTTGTTAGCAAATTCATGTTTTATCCTTTACGTGTATCACGTTCTTGGTTGGGTCAGTTGTTTGCAAGTTCATGTTTTATCATTAATTTGTTTTACGTTCTTGGTTATATCAGGTGTTAGCAAGTTCATGTTTAAACATTAACTTGTGTTACGTTCTTGGTTGTATCAGGTGTTTGAAAGTTCATTTTTTATCATTTGCTTGTGTTAGCTTCTTGGTTGTATCTGGTGTAAGCAAGGTCATGTTTTATCATTAACTTGTGTTACCTTCTTGATTGTATCAGGTGTTTGCAAGTTCATGTTTGTTCATTTGCTTGTGTTACTTTCTTGGTTGTATCAGTTGTTTGAAAGTTCATGTTTTATCATTAACTTGTGTTACGTTCTTTGTTGTATCAGGTGTTTGCAAGTTCATGTTTTATCATTTGCTTGCGTTACCTTCTTGGTTGTATCTGGTGTTAGCAAGTTCATGTTTTATCATTAACTTGTGTTACCTTCTTGGTTGTGTCAGTTGTTTGCAAGTTCATTTTTTATCATTTACTTGCGTAAGGTTCTTTGTTGTATCAACTATAAGCAAGTTCATGTTTTATCATTAACTTGTGTTACCTTCTTGGTTGTATCAGGTGTTTGCATTTCATGTTTGTTCATTTGCTTGCGTTACTTTCTTGGTTGTATCAGTTGTTTGCAAGTTCATGTTTTATCATTAACTTGTGTTACCTTCTTGGTTATATCAGTTGTTTGCAAAATCATGTTTTATCATTTGCTTGCGTTATGTTCTTGGTTGTATCTGGTGTTAGCAAGGTCATGTTTTATTATTAACTTGTGTTACCTTCTTGGTTGTATCAGGTGTTTGCAAGTTCATTTTTGTTCATATGCTTGCGTTACGTTCTTGGTTTTATCAGTTGTTTGCAAGTTCATGTTTTATCATTAACTTGTGTTTCCTTCTTGGTTGTATCAGTTGTTTGCAAGTTCATGTTTTATCATTTGCTTGCGTTACCTTCTTGGTTGTATCAGTTATTTGCAAGTTCATGTTTTATCCTTTACTTTTGTTTTCAAGTTCATGTTTTATCATTAACTTGTGTTTCGTTCTTGGTTGTATCAGTTGTTTGCAAGTTCATGTTTTACCATTTACTTGTGTTACGTTCTTGGTTGTATCAGTTGTTGCTAAATTCATGTTTTTTCCTTTACGTGTATTACGTTCTTGGTTGTGTCAGTTGTTTGCAAGTTCATGTTTTATCATTAACTTGTGTTACGTTCTTGGTTGTATCAGTTGTTAGCAAATTCATGTTTTATCCTTTACGTGTATCACGTTCTTGGTTGTGTCATTTTTTTGCAGGTTCATGTTTTATCATTAATTTGTGTTACGTTCTTGGTTGTATCAGGTGTTAGCAAGTTCGTGTTTAATCATTAACTTGTGTTACGTTCTTGGTTGTATCAGGTGTTTGAAAGTTCATTTTTTATCATTTGCTTGTGTTACCTTCTTGGTTGTATCTGGTGTAAGCAAGGTCATGTTTTATCATTAACTTGTGTTACCTTCTTGGTTGTGTCAGTTGTTTGCAAGTTCATTTTTTATCATTTGCTTGCGTTAGGTTCTTTCTTGTATCAACTATAAGCAAGTTCATGTTTTATCATTAACTTATGTTACCTTCTTGGTTGAATCAGTTGTTTGCAAGTTCATGTTTTATCATTAACTTGTGTTACCTTCTTGGTTGTGTCAGTTGTTTGCAAGTTCATGTTTTATCATTAACTTGTGTTACCTTCTTGGTTGTATCAGTTGTTTGGAAGTTCATGTTTTATCATTAACTTGTGTTACCTTCTTGGTTGTATCAGTTGTTTGCAAGTTCATGTTTTATCATTTGCTTGCGTTACCTTCTTGGTTGTATCAGGTGTTTGCAAGTTCATGTTTGTTCATTTCCTTGCGTTACTTTCTTGGTTGTATCAGTTGTTTGCAAGTTCATGTTTTATCATTAACTTGTGTTACCTTCTTGGTTGTATCAGTTGTTTGCAAGTTCAATTTTTATCTTTTGCTTGCGTTACCTTCTTGGTTGTATCAGTTGTTTGCAAGTTCATGTTTTATCATTATCTTTTGTTACCTTCTTCGTTGTATCAATTGTTTGCAAGTTCATGTTTTATCATTAATTTGTTTTACGTTCTTGGTTGGATCTGGTGTTAGCAAGTTTATGTTTTATCATTAACTTGTGTTACCTTATTTGTTTTATCGGGTTCTTGCAAGTTCATGTTTTATCATTTGCTTGCGTTAGGTTCTTGGTTGTATCTGGTGTTAGCAAGTTAATGTTTTATCATTAACTTGTGTTACCTTCTTGGTTGTGTCAGTTGTTTGGAAGTTCATGTTTTATCATTTGCTTGCGTGACGTTCTTGGTTGTATCAGTTGTTTGCAAGTTCATGTTTTATCATTAACTTGTGTTACGTTCTTGGTTGTATCAGGTGTTAGCAAGTTCATGTTTTATCATTAACTTGTGTTACCTTCTTTGTTGTATCAATTGTCTGCAAGTTCATGTTTTATCATTAACTTGTGTTACGTTCTTGGTTGTATCAGGTGTTAGCAAGTTCATGTTTTATCATTAACTTGTGTTACCTTCTTTGTTGTATCAATTGTCTGCAAGTTCATGTTTTATCATTTGCTTGCATTACGTTCTTGGTTGTATCTGGTGTAAGCAAGTTTATGTTTTATCATTAACTTGTGTTACCTTATTGGTTGTATCTGTTGTTTGCAAGTTCATGTTTTATCATTTGCTCGCGTTAGGTTTTTGGTTGTATCTGGTGTTAGCAAGTTCATGTTTTATCATTAACTTGTGTTACCTTCTTGGTTGTATCAGGTGTTTGCAAGTTCATGTTTTATCATTTGCTTGCGTTACGTTTTTGGTTGTATCTGGTGTTAGCAAGTTCATGTTTTATCATTAACTTGTGTTTCCTTCTTGGTTGTATCAGGTGTTAGCAAGTTCATGTTTTATCATTTGCTTGCGTTAGGTTCTTGGTTGACTCTGGTGTTAGCAAGTTCATTTTTTATCATTAACTTGTGTTACCTTCTTGGTTGTATCAGGTGTTTGCAAGTATATGTTTGTTCATTTGCTTGCGTTACTTTCTTCGTTGTATCAGTTGTTTGCAAGTTCATGTTTTATCATTTGCTTGCGTTACCTTCTTGGTTGTATCAGTTATTTGCAAGTTCATGTTTTATCCTTTACTTGTGTTTGCAAGTTCATGTTTTATCATTAACTTGTTTTACGTTCTTGGTTGTATCAGGTGTTTGCAAGTTCATGTTTTGTCATTAACTTGTGTTACGTTCTTGGTTTTATCAGTTGTTGACAAATTCATGTTTGGTTGTGTCAGTTGTTTGCAATTTCATGTTTTATCATTAACTTGTGTTACGTTTTTGGTTGTATCAGTGTTTGGCAAATTCATGTTTTATCCTTTACGTGTATCACGTTCTTGGTTGTGTCAGTTGTTTGCAAGTTCATGTTTTATCCTTTACTTGTGTTACCTTCTTGGTTGTATCTGGTGTTAGCAAGTTCATGTTTTATCATTAACTTGTGTTACCTTCTTGGTTGTATCAGATGTAAGCAATTTCATGTTTTATCATTAACTTGTCTTACCTTCTTGGTAATATCAGGTGTTAGCAAGTTCATGTTTTATCATTAACTTGTGTTACGTTCTTGGTTGTATCGGGTGTTTGCAAGTTCATGTTTTATCCTTTACTTGTGTTACCTTCTTGGTTGTATCAGGTTTTAGCAAGTTCATGTTTTATAATTAACTTGTGTTACGTTCTTGGTTTTATCAGTTGTTTGCAAGTTTATGTTTTATCATTTGCTTGCGTTACCTTCTTGGATGTATCAGGTGTTAGCAAGTTCATGTTTGTTCATTTGCTCACGTTACTTTCTTGGTTGTATCAGTTGTTTGAAACTTCATGTTTTATCATTAACTTGTGTTACCTTCTTGGTTGTATCAGTTGTTTGCAAGTTCAATTTTTATCATTTGCTTGCATTACCTTCTTGGTTGTGTCAGGTGTTTGCAAGTTCATGTTTTATTATTTGCTCGCGTTAGGTTGTTGGTTGTATCTGGTGTTAGCAAGTTCATCTTTTATCATTAACGTGTGTTACCTTCTTGGTTGTATCAGGTGTTTGTAAGTTTATGTTTTATCATTTGCTTGCGTTACGTTTTTGGTTGTATCTGATGTTAGCAAGTTCATGTTTTATCATTAATTTGTGTTTCCTTCTTGGTCGTATCAGGTGTTAGCAAGTTCATGTTTTATCATTTACTTGTGTTACCTTCTTGGTTGTATCAGGTGTTTGCAAGTTCATGTTTTATCATTTGCTTGCGTTACGGTTTTGGTTGTATCTGGTGTTAGCAAGTTCATGTTTTATCATTAACTTGTGTTACCTTCTTGGTTGTATCAGTTGTTTGCAAGTTCATGTTTTATCATTTGCTTGCGTTAGGTTCTTGGTTGTATCTGGTGTTGGCAAGTTCATTTTTAATTATTAACTTGTGTTACCTTCTTGGTTGTATCAGGTGTTTGCAAGTTCATGTTTGTTCATTTGCTTGCGTTACTTTCTTAGTTTTATCAGTTGTTTGCAAGTTCATGTTTGTTCATTGTCTTGCGTTACCTTCTTGGTTGTATCAGTTGTTTGCAAGTTCATGTTTTATCATTTGCTTGCGTTACCTTCTTGGTTGTATCAGTTATTTGCAAGTTCATGTTTTATCCTTTACTTGTGTTTGCAAGTTCATGTTTTATCATTAACTTGTGTTACGTTCTTGGTTGTATCAGTTGGTTGCAAGTTCATGTTTTATCATTAACTTGTGTTACGTTCTTGGTTGTATCAGTTGTTAGCAAATTCATGTTTTATCCTTTACGTGTATCACGTTCTTGGTTGTGTCAGTTGTTTGCAAGTTCATGTTTTATCATTAATTTGTTTTACGTTCTTGGTTATATCAGGTGTTAGCAAGTTCATGTTTAAGCATTAACTTGTGTTACCTTCTTGGTTGTATCAGGTGTTTGAAAGTTCATTTTTTATCATTTGCTTGTGTTACCTTCTTGGTTGTATCTGGTGTAAGCAAGGTCATGTTTTATCATTAACTTGTGTTACCTTCTTGATTGTATCAGGTGTTTGCAAGTTCGTGTTTGTTCATTTGCTTGTGTTACTTTCTTGGTTGTATCAGTTGTTTGCAAGTTCATGTTTTATCATTAACTTGTGTTACGTTCTTGGTTGTATCAGGTGTTTGCAAGTTCATGTTTGTTCATTGTCTTGCGTTACCTTCTTGGTTGTACCAGGTGTTTGCAAGTTCATGTTTTATCATTTGCTTGCGTTACCTTCTTGGTTGTATCTGGTGTTAGCAAGTTCATGTTTTATCATTAACTTGTGTTACCTTCTTGGTTGTGTCAGTTGTTTGCAAGTTCATTTTTATTATTTACTAGCGTAAGGTTCTTTGTTGTATCAACTATAAGCAAGTTCATGTTTTATCATTAACTTGTGTTACCTTCTTGGTTGTATCAGGTGTTTGCATTTCATGTTTGTTCATTTGCTTGCGTTACTTTCTTGGTTGTATCAGTTGTTTGCAAGTTCATGTTTTATTATTAACTTGTGTTACCTTCTTGGTTGTATCAGGTGTTTGCAAGTTCATTTTTGTTCATATGCTTGCGTTACGTTCTTGGTTTTATCAGTTGTTTGCAAGTTCATGTTTTATCATTAACTTGTGTTACCTACTTGGTTGTATCAGTTGTTTGCAAGTTCATGTTTTATCATTTGTTTGCGTTACCTTCTTGGTTGTATCAGTTATTTGCAAGTTCATGTTTTATCCTTTACTTTTGTTTTCAAGTTCATGTTTTATCATTAACTTGTGTTACGTTCTTGGTTGTATCAGTTGTTTGCAAGTTCATGTTTTATCATTTACTTGTGTTACGTTCTTGGTTGTATCAGTTGTTTGCAAGTTCGTGTTTTATCATTAACTTGTGTTACGTTCTTGGTTGTATCAGTTGTTAGCAAATTCATGTTTTATCCTTTACGTGTATCACGTTCTTGGTTGTGTCAGTTGTTTGCAAGTTCATGTTTTATCATTAACTTGTGTTACCTTCTTGGTTGTATCAGTTGTTTGCAAGTTCATGTTTTATCATTTGCTTGCGTTACCTTCTTGGTTGTATCAGTTATTTGCAAGTTCATGTTTTATCCTTTACTTTTGTTTTCAAGTTCATGTTTTATCATTAACTTGTGTTACGTTCTTGGTTGTATCAGTTGTTTGCTAAATTCATGTTTTATCCTTTACGTGTATTACGTTCTTGGTTGTGTCAGTTGTTTGCAAGTTCATGTTTTATCATTAACTTGTGTTACGTTCTTGGTTGTATCAGTTGTTAGCAAATTCATGTTTTATCCTTTACGTGTATCACGTTCTTGGTTGTGTCAGTTGTTTGCAAGTTCTTGTTTTATCATTAATTTGTGTTACGTTCTTGGTTGTATCAGGTGTTTGAAAGTTCATTTTTTATCATTTGCTTGTGTTACCTTCTTGGTTGTATCTGGTGTAAGCAAGGTCATGTTTTATCATTAACTTGTGTTACCTTCTTGGTTGTGTCAGTTGTTTGCAAGTTCATGTTTTATCATTTGCTTGCGTTAGGTTCTTTCTTGTATCAACTATAAGCAAGTTCATGTTTTATCATTAACTTATGTTACCTTCTTGGTTGTATCAGTTATTTGCAAGTTCATGTTTTATCCTTTACTTTTGTTTTCAAGTTCATGTTTTATCATTAACTTGTGTTACGTTCTTGGTTGTATCAGTTGTTTGCAAGTTCATGTTTTATCATTTACTTGTGTTACGTTCTTGGTTGTATCAGTTGTTTGCAAGTTCGTGTTTTATCATTAACTTGTGTTACGTTCTTGGTTGTATCAGTTGTTAGCAAATTCATGTTTTATCCTTTACGTGTATCACGTTCTTGGTTGTGTCAGTTGTTTGCAAGTTCATGTTTTATCATTAACTTGTGTTACCTTCTTGGTTGTATCAGTTGTTTGCAAGTTCATGTTTTATCATTTGCTTGCGTTACCTTCTTGGTTGTATCAGTTATTTGCAAGTTCATGTTTTATCCTTTACTTTTGTTTTCAAGTTCATGTTTTATCATTAACTTGTGTTACGTTCTTGGTTGTATCAGTTGTTTGCTAAATTCATGTTTTATCCTTTACGTGTATTACGTTCTTGGTTGTGTCAGTTGTTTGCAAGTTCATGTTTTATCATTAACTTGTGTTACGTTCTTGGTTGTATCAGTTGTTAGCAAATTCATGTTTTATCCTTTACGTGTATCACGTTCTTGGTTGTGTCAGTTGTTTGCAAGTTCTTGTTTTATCATTAATTTGTGTTACGTTCTTGGTTGTATCAGGTGTTTGAAAGTTCATTTTTTATCATTTGCTTGTGTTACCTTCTTGGTTGTATCTGGTGTAAGCAAGGTCATGTTTTATCATTAACTTGTGTTACCTTCTTGGTTGTGTCAGTTGTTTGCAAGTTCATGTTTTATCATTTGCTTGCGTTAGGTTCTTTCTTGTATCAACTATAAGCAAGTTCATGTTTTATCATTAACTTATGTTACCTTCTTGGTTGAATCAGTTGTTTGCAAGTTCATGTTTTATCATTAACTTGTGTTACCTTCTTGGTTGTGTCAGTTGTTTGCAAGTTCATGTTTTATCATTAACTTGTGTTACCTTCTTGGTTGTATCAGTTGTTTGGAAGTTCATGTTTTATCATTAACTTGTGTTACCTTCTTGGTTGTATCAGTTGTTTGCAAGTTCATGTTTTATCATTTGCTTGCGTTACCTTAATGGTTGTATCAGGTGTTTGCAAGTTCATGTTTGTTCATTTCCTTGCGTTACTTTCTTGATTGTATCAGTTGTTTGCAAGTTCATGTTTTATCATTAACTTGTGTTACCTTCTTGGTTGTATCAGTTGTTTGCAAGTTCAATTTTTATCTTTTGCTTGCGTTACCTTCTTGGTTGTATCAGTTGTTTGCAAGTTCATGTTTTATCATTATCTTTTGTTACCTTCTTCGTTGTATCAATTGTTTGCAAGTTCATGTTTTATCATTAATTTGTTTTACTTCTTGGTTGTATCTGGTGTTAGCAAGTTTATGTTTTATCATTAACTTGTGTTACCTTATTTGTTGTATCAGGTTCTTGCAAGTTCATGTTTTATCATTTGCTTGCGTTAGGTTCTTGGTTGTATCTGGTGTTAGCAAGTTAATGTTTTATCATTAACTTGTTTTACCTTCTTGGTTGTGTCAGTTGTTTGGAAGTTCATGTTTTATCATTTGCTTGCGTGACGTTCTTGGTTGTATCAGTTGTTTGCAAGTTCATGTTTTATCATTAACTTGTGTCACGTTCTTGGTTGTATCAGGTGTTAGCAAGTTCATGTTTTATCATGAACTTGTGTTACCTTCTTTGTTGTATCAATTGTCTGCAAGTTCATGTTTTATCATTTGCTTGCATTACGTTCTTGGTTGTATCTGGTGTAAGCAAGTTTATGTTTTATCATTAACTTGTGTTACCTTATTGGTTGTATCTGTTGTTTGCAAGTTCATGTTTTATCAATTGCTTGCGTTAGGTTCTTGGTTGACTCTGGTGTTAGCAAGTTCATGTTTTATCATTAACTTGTGTTACCTTCTTGGTTGTATCAGGTGTTTGCAAGTTCATGTTTGTTCATTTGCATGCGTTACTTTCTTGGTTGTATCAGTTGTTTGCAAGTTCATGTTTTATCATTTGCTTGCGTTACCTTCTTGGTTGTATCAGTTATTTGCAAGTTCATGTTTTATCCTTTACTTGTGTTTGCAAGGTCATGTTTTATCATTAACTTGTGTTACGTTCTTGGTTGTATCAGTTGTTTTGCAAGTTCATGTTTTGTCATTAACTTATGTTACGTTCTTGGTTTTATCAGTTGTTGACAAATTCATGTTTGGTTGTGTCAGTTGTTTGCAATTTCATGTTTTATCATTAACTTGTGTTACGTTTTTGGTTGTATCAGTGTTTGGCAAATTCATGTTTTATCCTTTACGTGTATCACGTTCTTGGTTGTGTCAGTTGTTTGCAAGTTCATGTTTTATCCTTTACTTGTGTTACCTTCTTGGTTGTATCTGGTGTTAGCAAGTTCATGTTTTATCATTAACTTGTGTTACCTTCTTGGTTGTATCAGATGTAAACAATTTCATGTTTTATCATTAACTTGTCTTACCTTCTTGGTTGTATCAGGTTTTAGCAAGTTCATGTTTTATCCTTTACTTGTGTTACCTTCTTGGTTTTATCACTTGTTTGCAAGTTTATGTTTTATCATTTGCTTGCGTTACCTTCTTGGATGTATCAGGTGTTTGCAAGTTCATGTTTTATCATTTGCTCGCGTTAGGTTGTTGGTTGTATCTGATGTTAGCAAGTTCATGTTTTATCATTAACTTGTGTTTCCTTCTTGGTCGTATCAGGTGTTAGCAAGTTCATGTTTTATCATTTGCTTGCGTTAGGTTCTTGGTTGTATCTGATGTTAGCAAGTTCATGTCTTATCATTAACTTGTGTTACTTTCTTGGTTGTATCAGGTGTTTGCAAGTTCATGTTTTATCATTTGCTTGCGTTACCTTCTTGGTTGTATCAGTTATTTGCAAGTTCATGTTTTATCCTTTACTTGTGTTTTCAAGTTCATGTTTTATCATTTGCTTGCGTTACGTTCTTGGTTGTATCAGTTGTTTGGAATTTCATGTTTTGTCATTAACTTGTGTTACGTTCTTGGTTGTATCAGTTGTTGGCAAACTCATGTTTTATCCTTTACGTGTATTGCGTTCTTGGTTGTGTCAGTTGTTTGCAAGTTCATGTTTTATCATTAACTTGTGTTACCTTCTTGGTTGTATCAGTTGTTTGCAAGTTCATGTTTTATCATTTGCTTGCGTTACCTTAATGGTTGTATCAGGTGTTTGCAAGTTCATGTTTGTTCATTTCCTTGCGTTACTTTCTTGGTTGTATCAGTTGTTTGCAAGTTCATGTTTTATCATTAACTTGTGTTACCTTCTTGGTTGTATCAGTTGTTTGCAAGTTCAATTTTTATCTTTTGCTTGCGTTACCTTCTTGGTTGTATCAGTTGTTTGCAAGTTCATGTTTTATCATTATCTTTTGTTACCTTCTTCGTTGTATCAATTGTTTGCAAGTTCATGTTTTATCATTAATTTGTTTTACGTTCTTGGTTGTATCTGGTGTTAGCAAGTTTATGTTTTATCATTAACTTGTGTTACCTTATTTGTTGTATCAGGTTCTTGCAAGTTCATGTTTTATCATTTGCTTGCGTTAGGTTCTTGGTTGTATCTGGTGTTAGCAAGTTAATGTTTTATCATTAACTTGTGTTACCTTCTTGGTTGTGTCAGTTGTTTGGAAGTTCATGTTTTATCATTTGCTTGCGTGACGTTCTTGGTTGTATCAGTTGTTTGCAAGTTCATGTTTTATCATTAACTTGTGTCACGTTCTTGGTTGTATCAGGTGTTAGCAAGTTCATGTTTTATCATGAACTTGTGTTACCTTCTTTGTTGTATCAATTGTCTGCAAGTTCATGTTTTATCATTTGCTTGCGTTAGGTTCTTGGTTGTATCTGATGTTAGCAAGTTCATGTCTTATCATTAACTTGTGTTACTTTCTTGGTTGTATCAGGTGTTTGCAAGTTCATGTTTTATCATTTCCTTGCGTTACCTTCTTGGTTGTATCAGTTATTTGCAAGTTCATGTTTTATCCTTTACTTGTGTTTGCAAGTTCATGTTTTATCATTAACTTGTGTTACGTTCTTGGTTGTATCAGTTGTTTGGAATTTCATGTTTTGTCATTAACTTGTGTTACGTTCTTGGTTGTATCAGTTGTTGGCAAACTCATGTTTTATCCTTTACGTGTATTGCGTTCTTGGTTGTGTCAGTTGTTTGCAAGTTCATGTTTTATCATTAACTTGTGTTACCTTCTTGGTTGTATCAGTTGTTTGCAAGTTCATGTTTTATCATTTGCTTGCGTTACCTTAATGGTTGTATCAGGTGTTTGCAAGTTCATGTTTGTTCATTTCCTTGCGTTACTTTCTTGGTTGTATCAGTTGTTTGCAAGTTCATGTTTTATCATTAACTTGTGTTACCTTCTTGGTTGTATCAGTTGTTTGCAAGTTCAATTTTTATCTTTTGCTTGCGTTACCTTCTTGGTTGTATCAGTTGTTTGCAAGTTCATGTTTTATCATTATCTTTTGTTACCTTCTTCGTTGTATCAATTGTTTGCAAGTTCATGTTTTATCATTAATTTGTTTTACGTTCTTGGTTGTATCTGGTGTTAGCAAGTTTATGTTTTATCATTAACTTGTGTTACCTTATTTGTTGTATCAGGTTCTTGCAAGTTCATGTTTTATCATTTGCTTGCGTTAGGTTCTTGGTTGTATCTGGTGTTAGCAAGTTAATGTTTTATCATTAACTTGTGTTACCTTCTTGGTTGTGTCAGTTGTTTGGAAGTTCATGTTTTATCATTTGCTTGCGTGACGTTCTTGGTTGTATCAGTTGTTTGCAAGTTCATGTTTTATCATTAACTTGTGTCACGTTCTTGGTTGTATCAGGTGTTAGCAAGTTCATGTTTTATCATGAACTTGTGTTACCTTCTTTTATGTATCAATTGTCTGCAAGTTCATGTTTTATCATTTGCTTGCATTACGTTCTTGGTTGTATCTGGTGTAAGCAAGTTTATGTTTTATCATTAACTTGTGTTACCTTATTGGTTGTATCTGTTGTTTGCAAATTCATGTTTTATCATTTGCTCGCGTTAGGTTTTTGGTTGTATCTGGTGTTAGCAAGTTCATGTTTTATCATTAACTTGTGTTACCTTCTTGGTTGTATCAGGTGTTTGCAAGTTCATGTTTTATCATTTGCTTGCGTTACGTTTTTGGTTGTATCTGGTGTTAGCAAGTTCATGTTTTATCATTAACTTGTGTTTCCTTCTTGGTTGTATCAGGTGTTAGCAAGTTCATGTTTTATCAATTGCTTGCGTTAGGTTCTTGGTTGACTCTGGTGTTAGCAAGTTCATGTTTTATCATTAACTTGTGTTACCTTCTTGGTTGTATCAGGTGTTTGCAAGTTCATGTTTGTTCATTTGCATGCGTTACTTTCTTGGTTGTATCAGTTGTTTGCAAGTTCATGTTTTATCATTTGCTTGCGTTACCTTCTTGGTTGTATCAGTTATTTGCAAGTTCATGTTTTATCCTTTACTTGTGTTTGCAAGGTCATGTTTTATCATTAACTTGTGTTACGTTCTTGGTTGTATCATTTGTTTGCAAGTTCATGTTTTGTCATTAACTTATGTTACGTTCTTGGTTTTATCAGTTGTTGACAAATTCATGTTTGGTTGTGTCAGTTGTTTGCAATTTCATGTTTTATCATTAACTTGTGTTACGTTTTTGGTTGTATCAGTGTTTGGCGAATTCATGTTTTATCCTTTACGTGTATCACGTTCTTGGTTGTGTCAGTTGTTTGCAAGTTCATGTTTTATCCTTTACTTGTGTTACCTTCTTGGTTGTATCTGGTGTTAGCAAGTTCATGTTTTATCATTAACTTGTGTTACCTTCTTGGTTGTATCAGATGTAAACAATTTCATGTTTTATCATTAACTTGTCTTACCTTCTTGGTTGTATCAGGTGTTAGCAAGTTCATGTTTTATCCTTTACTTGTGTTACCTTCTTGGTAATATCAGGTGTTAGCAAGTTCATGTTTTATCATTAACTTGTGTTACGTTCTTGGTTGTATCGGGTGTTTGCAAGTTCATGTTTTATCATTTGCTTGCGTTACCTTCTTGGATGTATCAGGTGTTTGCAAGTTCATGTTTTATCATTTGCTCGCGTTAGGTTGTTGGTTGTATCTGATGTTAGCAAGTTCATGTTTTATCATTAACTTGTGTTTCCTTCTTGATCGTATCAGGTGTTAGCAAGTTCATGTTTTATCATTTGCTTGCGTTAGGTTCTTGGTTGTATCTGATGTTAGCAAGTTCATGTCTTATCATTAACTTGTGTTACTTTCTTGGTTGTATCAGGTGTTTGCAAGTTCATGTTTTATCATTTGCTTGCGTTACCTTCTTGGTTGTATCAGTTATTTGCAAGTTCATGTTTTATCCTTTACTTGTGTTTGCAAGTTCATGTTTTATCATTAACTTGTGTTACGTTCTTGGTTGTATCAGTTGTTTGGAATTTCATGTTTTGTCATTAACTTGTGTTACGTTCTTGGTTGTATCAGTTGTTGGCAAACTCATGTTTTATCCTTTACGTGTATTGCGTTCTTGGTTGTGTCAGTTGTTTGCAAGTTCATGTTTTATCATTAACTTGTGTTACGTTTTTGGTTGTATCAGTTGTTGGCAAATTCATGTTTTATCCTTTACGTGTATCACGTTCTTGGTTGTATCAGTTGTTTGCAAGTTCATGTTTTATCCTTTACTTGTGTTACCTTCTTGGTTGTATCTGGTGTTAGCAAGTTCATGTTTTATCATTAACTTGTGTTACCTTCTTGGTTGTATCTGGTGTTAGCAAGTTCATGTTTTATCATTAATTTGTTTTACGTTCTTGTTTGTATCTGGTGTTAGCAAGTTTATGTTTTATCATTAACTTGTGTTACCTTCTTGGTTGTGTCAGTTGTTTGCAAGTTCATTTTTTATCATTTGCTTGCATTAGGTTCTTTGTTGTTTCAACTATAAGCAAGTTCATGTTTTATCATTTGCTTGTGTTACCTTCTTGGTTGTATCTGGTGTAAGCAAGGTCATGTTTTATCATTAACTTGTGTTACCTTCTTGGTTGTGTCAGTTGTTTGCAAGTTCATTTTTTATCATTTGCTTGCATTAGGTTCTTTGTTGTTTCAACTATAAGCAAGTTCATGTTTTATCATTAACTTGTGTTACTTTCTTGGTTGTATCAGTTATTTGCAAGTTCATGTTTTATCATTAACTTGTTTTACCTTCTTGGTTGTGTCAGTTGTTTGCAAGTTCATGTTTTATCATAAACATGTGTTACCTTCTTGGTTGTGTCAGTTCTTTGCAAGTTCGTGTTTTATCATTAACTTGTGTTACCTTCTTGGTTGTATCAGTTGTTTGCAAGTTCAATTTTTATCTTTTGCTTGCGTTACCTTCTTGGTTGTATCAGTTGTTTGCAAGTTCATGTTTTATCATTATCTTTTGTTACCTTCTTCGTTGTATCATTTGTTTGCAAATTCATGTTTTATCATTAATTTGTTTTACGTTCTTGGTTGTATCTGGTGTTAGCAAGTTTATGTTTTATCATTAACTTGTGTTACCTTATTTGTTGTATCAGGTTCTTGCAAGTTCATGTTTTATCATTTGCTTGCGTTAGGTTCTTGGTTGTATCTGGTGTTAGCAAGTTAATGTTTTATCATTAACTTGTGTTACCTTATTTGTTGTATCAGGTTCTTGCAGTTCATGTTTGTTCATTTGCTTGTGTTACTTTCTTGGTTGTATCAGTTGTTTGCAAGTTCATGTTTTATCATTAACTTGTGTTACGTTCTTGGTTGTATCAGGTGTTTGCAAGTTCATGTTTGTTCATTTGCTTGTGTTACTTTCTTGGTTGTTTCAGTTGTTTGCAAGTTCATGTTTTATCATTAACTTGTGTTACCTTCTTGGTTGTGTCAGTTGTTTGCAAGTTCATGTTTTATCATTAACTTGTGTTACCTTCTTGGTTGTATCAGTTGTTTGGAAGTTCATGTTTTATCATTAACTTGTGTTACCTTCTTGGTTTTATCAGTTGTTTGCAAGTTTATGTTTTATCATTTGCTTGCGTTACCTTCTTGGATGTATCAGGTGTTAGAAGTTCATGTTTGTTCATTTGCTCACGTTACTTTCTTGGTTGTATCAGTTGTTTGAAACTTCATGTTTTATCATTAACTTGTGTTACCTTCTTGGTTGTATCAGTTGTTTGCAAGTTCAATTTTTATCATTTGCTTGCATTACCTTCTTGGTTGTGTCAGGTGTTTGCAAGTTCATGTTTTATCATTTGCTCGCGTTAGGTTGTTGGTTGTATCTGATGTTAGCAAGTTCATGTTTTATCATTAACTTGTGTTTCCTTCTTGGTCGTATCAGGTGTTAGCAAGTTCATGTTTTATCATTTGCTTGCGTTAGGTTCTTGGTTGTATCTGATGTAAGCAAGTTCATGTCTTATCATTAACTTGTGTTACTTTCTTGGTTGTATCAGGTGTTTGCAAGTTCATGTTTTATCATTTGCTTTCGTTACCTTCTTGGTTGTATCAGTTATTTGCAAGTTCATGTTTTATCCTTTACTTGTGTTTGCAAGTTCATGTTTTATCATTAACTTGTGTTACGTTCTTGGTTGTATCAGTTGTTTGGAAGTTCATGTTTTGTCATTAACTTGTGTTACGTTCTTGGTTGTATCAGTTGTTGGCAAACTCATGTTTTATCATTTGCTTGCGTTCTTGGTTGTGTCAGTTGTTTGCAAGTTCATGTTTTATCACTAACTTGTGTTACGTTTTTGGTTGTATCAGTTGTTGGCAAATGCATGTTTTATCCTTTACGTGTATCACGTTCTTGGTTGTGTCAGTTGTTTGCAAGATCATGTTTTATCCTTTACTTGTGTTACCTTCTTGGTTGTATCTGGTGTTAGCAAGTTCATGTTTTATCATTAACTTGTGTTACCTTCTTGGTTGTATCTGGTGTTAGCAAGTTCATGTTTTATCATTAATTTGTTTTACGTTCTTGGTTGTATCAGTTGTTTGCAAGTTCATGTTTTATCATTAACTTGTGTTACGTTCTTGGTTGTATCAGGTGTTTGCAAGTTCATGTTTGTTCATTGTCTTGCGTTACCTTCTTGGTTGTATCAGGTGTTTGAAAGTTCATTTTTTATCATTTGCTTGTGTTACCTTCTTGGTTGTATCTGGTGTAAGCAATGTCATGTTTTATCATTAACTTGTGTTACCTTCTTGGTTGTGTCAGTTGTTTGCAAGTTCATGTTTTATCATTTGCTTGCATTAGGTTCTTTGTTGTTTCAACTATAAGCAAGTTCATGTTTTATCATTAACTTGTGTTACTTTCTTGGTTGTATCAGTTATTTGCAAGTTCATGTTTTATCATTAACTTGTGTTACCTTCTTGGTTGTGTCAGTTGTTTGCAAGTTCATGTTTTATCATTAACTTGTGTTACCTTCTTGGTTGTATCAGTTGTTTGGAAGTTCATGTTTTATCATTAACTTGTGTTACCTTCTTGGTTGTATCAGTTGTTTGCAAGTTCATGTTTTATCATTTGCTTGCGTTACCTTCTTGGTTTCATCAGGTGTTTGCAAGTTCATGTTTGTTCATTTCCTTGCGTTACTTTCTTGGTTGTACCAGTTCTTTGCAAGTTCGTGTTTTATCATTAACTTGTGTTACCTTCTTGGTTGTATCAGTTGTTTGCAAGTTCAATTTTTATCTTTTGCTTGCGTTACCTTCTTGGTTGTATCAGTTGTTTGCAAGTTCATGTTTTATCATTATCTTTTGTTATCTTCTTCGTTGTATCAATTGTTTGCAAGTTCATGTTTTATCATTAATTTGTTTTACGTTCTTGGTTGTATCTGGTGTTAGCAAGTTTATGTTTTATCATTAACTTGTGTTACCTTATTTGTTGTATCAGGTTCTTGCAAGTTCATGTTTTATCATTTGCTTGCGTTAGGTTCTTGGTTGTATCTGGTGTTAGCAAGTTAATGTTTTATCATTAACTTGTGTTACCTTATTTGTTGTATCAGGTTCTTGCAAGTTCATGTTTGTTCATTTGCTTGTGTTACTTTCTTGGTTGTATCAGTTGTTTGCAAGTTCATGTTTTATCATTAACTTGTGTTACGTTCTTGGTTGTATCAGGTGTTTGCAAGTTCATGTTTGTTCATTGTCTTGCGTTACCTTCTTGGTTGTATCAGGTGTTTGAAAGTTCATTTTTTATCATTTGCTTGTGTTACCTTCTTGGTTGTATCTGGTGTAAGCAAGATCATGTTTTATCATTAACTTGTGTTACCTTCTTGGTTGTGTCAGTTGTTTGCAAGTTCATTTTTTATCATATTCTTGCATTAGGTTCTTTGTTGTTTCAACTATAAGCAAGTTCATCTTTTATCATTAACTTGTGTTACTTTCTTGGTTGTATCAGTTGTTTGCAAGTTCATGTTTTATCATTAACTTGTGTTACCTTCTTGGTTGTATCAGTTGTTTGGAAGTTCATGTTTTATCATTAACTTGTGTTACCTTCTTGGTTGTATCAGTTGTTTGCAAGTTCATGTTTTATCATTTGCTTGCGTTACCTTCTTGGTTTTATCAGGTGTTTGCAAGTTCATGTTTGTTCATTTCCTTGCGTTACTTTCTTGGTTGTATCAGTTGTTTGCAAGTTCATGTTTTATCATTAACTTGTGTTACCTTCTTGGTTGTATCAGTTGTGTGCAAGTTCATGTTTTATCATTATCTTTTGTTACCTTCTTCGTTGTATCAATTGTTTGCAAGTTCATGTTTTATCATTAATTTGTTTTACGTTCTTGGTTGTATCTGGTGTTAGCAAGTTTATGTTTTATCATTAACTTGTGTTACCTTATTTGTTGTATCAGGTTCTTGCAAGTTCATGTTTTATCATTTGCTTGCGTTAGGTTCTTGGTTGTATCTGGTGTTAGCAAGTTAATGTTTTATCATTAACTTGTGTTACCTTCTTGGTTGTGTCAGTTGTTTGGAAGTTCATGTTTTATCATTTGCTTGCGTGACGTTCTTGGTTTGAATCAGTTGGTTGCATGTTCATGTTTTATCATTAACTTGTGTTACGTTCTTGGTTGTATCAGGTGTTAGCAAGTTCATGTTTTATCATTTACTTGTGTTACCTTCTTCGTTGTATCAATTGTCTGCAAGTTCATGTTTTATCATTTGCTTGCATTACGTTCTTGGTTGTATCTGGTGTTAGCAAGTTTATGTTTTATCATTAACTTGTGTTACTTTATTGGTTGTATCTGTTGTTTGCAAGTTCATGTTTTATCATTTGCTCGCGTTAGGTTTTTGGTTGTATCTGGTGTTAGCAAGTTCATGTTTTATTATTAACTTGTGTTACCTTCTTGGTTGTATCAGGTGTTTGCAAGTTCATGTTTTATCATTTGCTTGCGTTACGTTTTTGGTTGTATCTGGTGTTAGCAAGTTCATGTTTTATCATTAACTTGTGTTTCCTTCTTGGTTGTATCAGGTGTTAGCAAGTTCATGTTTTATCATTTGCTTGCGTTAGGTTCTTGGTTGCCTCTGGTATTAGCAAGTTCAAGTTTTATCATTAACTTGTGTTACCTTCTTGGTTGTATCAGGTGTTTGCAAGTTCATGTTTGTTCATTTGCTTGCGTTACTTTCTTGGTTGTATCAGTTGTTTGCAAGTTCATGTTTTATCATTTGCTTGCGTTACCTTCTTGGTTGTATCAGTTATTTGCAAGTTCATGTTTTATCCTTTACTTGTGTTTGCAAGTTCATGTTTTATCATTAAGTTGTGTTACGTTCTTGGTTGTATCAGTTGTTTGCAAGTTCATGTTTTGTCATTAACTTGTGTTACGTTCTTGGTTGTATCAGTTGTTGACAAATTCATGTTTGGTTGTGTCAGTTGTTTGCAATTTCATGTTTTATCATTAACTTGTGTTACGTTTTTGGTTGTATCAGTGTTTGGCAAATTCATGTTTTATCCTTTACGTGTATCACGTTCTTGGTTGTGTCAGTTGTTTGCAAGTTCATGTTTTATCCTTTACTTGTGTTACCTTCTTGGTTGTATCTGGTGTTAGCAAGTTCATGTTTTATCATTAACTTGTGTTACCTTCTTGGTTGTATCAGGTGTAAGCAATTTCATGTTTTATCATTAACTTGTCTTACCTTCTTGGTTGTATCAGGTGTTAGCAAGTTCATGTTTTATCCTTTACTTGTGTTACCTTCTTGGTAATATCAGGTGTTAGCAAGTTCATGTTTTATCATTAACTTGTGTTACGTTCTTGGTTGTATCGGTTGTTTGCAAGTTCATGTTTTATCCTTTACTTGTGTTACCTTCTTGGTTGTATCAGGTTTTAGCAAGTTCATGTTTTATCATTAACTTGTGTTACCTTCTTGGTTTTATCAGTTGTTTGCAAGTTTATGTTTTATCATTTGCTTACGTTACCTTCTTGGATGTATCAGGTGTTAGCAAGTTCATGTTTGTTCATTTGCTTGCGTTACTTTCTTGGTTGTATCAGTTGTTTGAAAGTTCATGTTTTATCATTAACTTGTGTTACCTTCTTTGTTGTATCAGTTGTTTGCAAGTTCAATTTTTATCATTTGCTTGCGTTACCTTCTTGGTTGTGTCAGGTGTTTGCAAGTTCATGTTTTATCATTTGCTAGCGTTAGGTTGTTGGTTGTATCTGGTGTTAGCAAGTTCATCTTTTATCATTAACGTGTGTTACCTTCTTGGTTGTATCAGGTGTTTGTAAGTTTATGTTTTATCATTTGCTTGCGTTACGTTTTTGGTTGTATCTGATGTTAGCAAGTTCATGTTTTATCATTAACTTGTGTTTCCTTCTTGGTTGTATCAGGTGTTAGCAAGTTCATGTTTTATCATTGGCTTGCGTTAGGATCTTGGTTGTATCTGATGTTAGCAAGTTCATGTTTTATCATTAACTTGTGTTACTTTCGTGGTTGTATCAGGTGTTTGCAAGTTCATGTTTTATCATTTGCTTGCGTTACCTTCTTGGTTGTATCAGTTATTTGCAAGTTCATGTTTTATCATTAACTTGTGTTTCCAAGTTCATGTTTTATCATTAACTTGTGTTACGTTCTTGGTTGTATCAGTTGTTTGGAAGTTCATGTTTTGTCATTAACTTGTGTTACGTTCTTGGTTGTATCAGTTGTTGGCAAATTCATGTTTTATCCTTTACGTGTATTGCGTTCTTGGTTGTGTCAGTTGTTTGCAAGTTCATGTTTTATCATTAACTTGTGTTACGTTTTTGGTTGTATCAGTTGTTGGCAAATTCATGTTTTATCCTTTACGTGTATCACGTTCTTGGTTGTGTCAGTTGTTTGCCAGTTCATGTTTTATCCTTTACTTTTGTTACCTTCTTGGTTGTATCTGGTGTTAGCAAGTTCATGTTTTATCATTAACTTGTGTTACCTTCTTGGTTGTATCTGGTGTTAGCAAGTTCATGTTTTATCATTAATTTGTTTTACGTTCTTGGTTGTATCTGTTGTTAGCAAGTTAATGTTTTATCATTAACTTGTGTTACCTTATTTGTTGTATCAGGTTCTTGCAAGTTCATGTTTTATAATTTGCTTGCGTTACTTTCTTGGTTGTATCTGGTGTTAGCAAGTTAATGTTTTATCATTAACTTGTGTTACTTTCTTGGTTGTGTCAGTTGTTTGGAAGTTCATGTTTTATCATTTGCTTGCGTGACGTTCTTGGTTGTATCAGTTGTTTGCAAGTTCATGTTTTATCATTAACTTGTGTTACGTTCTTGGTTGTATCAGGTGTTAGCAAGTTCATGTTTTATCATTAACTTGTGTTACCTTCTTCGTTGTATCAATTGTCTGCAAGTTCATGTTTTATCATTTGATTGCATTACGTTTTTGGTTGTATCTGGTGTTAGCAAGTTTATGTTTTATCATTAACTTGTGTTACCTTATTGGTTGTATCTGTTGTTTGCAAGTCCATGTTTTATCATTTGTTCGCGTTAGGTTTTTGGTTGTATCTGGTGTTAGCAAGTTCATGTTTTATCATTAACTTGTGTTACCTTCTTGGTTGTATCAGGTGTTTGCAAGTTCATGTTTTATCATTTGCTTGCGTTACGTTTTTGGTTGTATCTGGTGTTAGCAAGATCATGTTTTATCATTAACTTGTGTTTCCTTCTTGGTTGTATCAGGTGTTAGCAAGTTCATGTTTTATCATTTGCTTGCGTTAGGTTCTTGGTTGACTCTGGTGTTAGCAAGTTCATGTTTTATCATTAACTTGTCTTACCTTCTTGGTTGTATCAGTTGTTTGGAAGTTCATGTTTTATCATTAACTTGTGTTTCCCTCTTGGTTGTATCAGTTGTTTGCAAGTTCAATTTTTATCATTTGCTTGCGTTAGGTTCTTGGTTGTATCTGGTGTTAGCACGTTTATGTTTTATCATTAACTTGTGTTACCTTCTTGGTTGTATTTTGTGTTAGCAAGTTCATGTTTTATCATTAACTTGTGTTACCTTCTTCGTTGTATCAGGTGTTAGCAAGTTCATGTTTTATCATTAATTTGCGTTAGGTTCTTGGTTGTATCAGGTGTTTGCAAGTTCATGTTTTATCATTTGCTTGCGTTACCTTCTTGGTTGTATCTTGTGTTAGCAAGTTCACGTTTTATCATTTACGTGTGTTGCCTTTTGGTTGTATCAGGTGTTAGCAAGTTCATGTTTTATCATTTGCTCGCGTTAGGTTCTTGGTTGTATCTGGTGTTAGCACGTTCATGTTTTATCATTTACTTGTGTTACCTTCTTGGTTGTGTCAGTTTTTTGCAAGTTCATGTTTTATCATTAACTTTTGTTACTTTCTTGGTTGTATCAGTTGTTTGCAAGTTCAGTTTTTATCATTTGCTTGCGTTACCTTCTTGGTTGTACCTTCTGTTAGCAAGTTCATGTTTTATCATTAACTTGTGTTACCTTCTTGGTTGTATCAGGTGTTAGCAAGTTCATGTTTTAACATTAACTTGTGTTACGTTCTTGGTTGTATCAGTTGTTTGGAAGTTCATGTTTTGTCATTAACTTGTGTTACGTTCTTGGTTGTATCAGTTGTTGGCAAATTCATGTTTTATCCTTTACGTGTATTGCGTTCTTGGTTGTGTCAGTTGTTTGCAAGTTCATGTTTTATCATTAACTTGTGTTACGTTTTTGGTTGTATCAGTTGTTGGCAAATTCATGTTTTATCCTTTACGTGTATCACGTTCTTGGTTGTGTCAGTTGTTTGCCAGTTCATGTTTTATCCTTTACTTTTGTTACCTTCTTGGTTGTATCTGGTGTTAGCAAGTTCATGTTTTATCATTAACTTGTGTTACCTTCTTGGTTGTATCTGGTGTTAGCAAGTTCATGTTTTATCATTAATTTGTTTTACGTTCTTGGTTGTATCTGTTGTTAGCAAGTTAATGTTTTATCATTAACTTGTGTTACCTTATTTGTTGTATCAGGTTCTTGCAAGTTCATGTTTTATAATTTGCTTGCGTTACTTTCTTGGTTGTATCTGGTGTTAGCAAGTTAATGTTTTATCGTTAACTTGTGTTACTTTCTTGGTTGTGTCAGTTGTTTGGAAGTTCATGTTTAATCATTTGCTTGCGTGACGTTCTTGGTTGTATCAGTTGTTTGCAAGTTCATGTTTTATCATTAACTTGTGTTACGTTCTTGGTTGTATCAGGTGTTAGCAAGTTCATGTTTTATCATTAACTTGTGTTACCTTCTTCGTTGTATCAATTGTCTGCAAGTTCATGTTTTATCATTTGATTGCATTACGTTTTTGGTTGTATCTGGTGTTAGCAAGTTTATGTTTTATCATTAACTTGTGTTACCTTATTGGTTGTATCTGTTGTTTGCAAGTCCATGTTTTATCATTTGTTCGCGTTAGGTTTTTGGTTGTATCAGTTATTTGCAAGTTCATGTTTTATCCTTTACTTGTGTTTTCAAGTTCATGTTTTATCATTGCTTGCGTTACCTTCTTGGTTGTATCAGGTGTTTGCAAGTTCATGTTTTATCATTTGCTTGCGTTACGTTTTTGGTTGTATCTGGTGTTAGCAAGTTCATGTTTTATCATTAACTTGTGTTTCCTTCTTGGTTGTATCAGGTGTTAGCAAGTTCATGTTTTATCATTTGCTTGCGTTAGGTTCTTGGTTGACTCTGGTGTTAGCAAGTTCATGTTTTATCATTAACTTGTGTTACCTTCTTGGTTGTATCAGTTGTTTGGAAGTTCATGTTTTATCATTAACTTGTGTTTCCCTCTTGGTTGTATCAGTTGTTTGCAAGTTCAATTTTTATCATTTGCTTGCGTTAGGTTCTTGGTTGTATCTGGTGTTAGCACGTTTATGTTTTATCATTAACTTGTGTTACCTTCTTGGTTGTATTTTGTGTTAGCAAGTTCATGTTTTATCATTAACTTGTGTTACCTTCTTCGTTGTATCAGGTGTTAGCAAGTTCATGTTTTATCATTAATTTGCGTTAGGTTCTTGGTTGTATCAGGTGTTTGCAAGTTCATGTTTTATCATTTGCTTGCGTTACCTTCTTGGTTGTATCTT
Source organism: Tegillarca granosa (assembly GCA_029721355.1). Classification (NCBI taxonomy): domain Eukaryota; kingdom Metazoa; phylum Mollusca; class Bivalvia; order Arcoida; family Arcidae; genus Tegillarca; species Tegillarca granosa. The sequence continues at coordinate 2,386,103 of CM056599.1, forward strand.
GTGTTAGCAAGTTCACGTTTTATCATTTACGTGTGTTACCTTTTGGTTGTATCAGGTGTTAGCAAGTTCATGTTTTATCATTTGCTCGCGTTAGGTTCTTGGTTGTATCTGGTGTTAGCACGTTCATGTTTTATCATTTACTTGTGTTACCTTCTTGGTTGTGTCAGTTTTTTGCAAGTTCATGTTTTATCATTAACTTGTGTTACTTTCTTGGTTGTATCAGTTGTTTGCAAGTTCAGTTTTTATCATTTGCTTGCGTTACCTTCTTGGTTGTACCTTCTGTTAGCAAGTTCATGTTTTATCATTAACTTGTGTTACCTTCTTGGTTGTATCAGGTGTTAGCAAGTTCATGTTTTAACATTATTTGCGTTAGGTTCTTGGTTGTATCAGTTGTTTGGAAGTTCATGTTTTGTCATTAACTTGTGTTACGTTCTTGGTTGTATCAGTTGTTGGCAAATTCATGTTTTATCCTTTACGTGTATTGCGTTCTTGGTTGTGTCAGTTGTTTGCAAGTTCATGTTTTATCATTAACTTGTGTTACGTTTTTGGTTGTATTAGTTGTTGGCAAATTCATGTTTTATCCTTTACGTGTATCACGTTCTTGGTTGTGTCAGTTGTTTGCAAGTTCATGTTTTATCCTTTACTTGTGTTACCTTCTTGGTTGTATCTGGTGTTAGCAAGTTCATGTTTTATCATTAACTTGTGTTACCTTCTTGGTTGTATCAGGTGTTAGCAATTTCATGTTTTATCATTAACTTGTGTTACCTTCTTGGTTGTATCAGGTGTTAGCAATTTCATGTTTCATCCTTTACTTGTGTTACCTTCTTGGTAATATCAGGTGTTAGCAAGTTCATGTTTTATCATTAACTTGTGTTACGTTCTTGATTGTATCAGGTGTTAGCAAGTTCATGTTTCATCCTTTACTTGTGTTACCTTCTTGGTTGTATCAGGTTTTAGCAAGTTCGTGTTTTATCATTAACTTGTGTTACCTTCTTGGTTTTATCAGTTGTTTGCAAGTTTATGTTTTATCATTTGCTTGCGTTACCTTCTTGGATGTATCAGGTGTTAGCAAGTTCATGTTTGTTCATTTGCTTGCGTTACTTTCTTGGTTGTATCAGTTGTTTGAAAGTTCATGTTTTATCATTAACTTGTGTTACCTTCTTGGTTGTATCAGTTGTTTGCAAGTTCAATTTTTACCATTTGCTTGCGTCACCTTCTTGGTTGTGTCAGGTGTTTGCAAGTTAATGTTTTATCATTTGCTTGCGCAACCTTCTTGGTTGTATCTGGTGTTAGCAAATTCATGTTTTATCATTAACTTGTGTTACCTTCTTGGTTGTGTCAGTTGTTTGCAAGTTCATGTTTTATCATTAACTTGTGTTACCTTCTTGGTTGTATCAGTTGTTTGGAAGTTCATGTTTTATCATTAACTTGTGTTTCCCTCTTGGTTGTATCAGTTGTTTGCAAGTTCAATTTTTATCATTTGCTTGCGTTAGGTTCTTGGTTGTATCTGGTGTTAGCACGTTTATGTTTTATCATTAACTTGTGTTACCTTCTTGGTTGTATTTTGTGTTAGCAAGTTCATGTTTTATCATTAACTTGTGTTACCTTCTTCGTTGTATCAGGTGTTAACAAGTTCATGTTTTATCATTAATTTGCGTTAGGTTCTTGGTTGTATCAGGTGTTTGCAAGTTCATGTTTTATCATTTGCTTGCGTTACCTTCTTGGTTGTATCTTGTGTTAGCAAGTTCACGTTTTATCATTTACGTGTGTTACCTTTTGGTTGTATCAGGTGTTAGCAAGTTCATGTTTTATCATTTGCTCGCGTTAGGTTCTTGGTTGTATCTGGTGTTAGCACGTTCATGTTTTATCATTTACTTGTGTTACCTTCTTGGTTGTGTCAGTTTTTTGCAAGTTCATGTTTTATCATTAACTTGTGTTACTTTCTTGGTTGTATCAGTTGTTTGCAAGTTCAGTTTTTATCCTTTACTTGTGTTACCTTCTTGGTTGTATCTGGTGTTAGCAAGTTCATGTTTTATCATTAACTTGTGTTACCTTCTTGGTTGTATCAGGTGTTAGCAATTTCATGTTTCATCCTTTACTTGTGTTACCTTCTTGGTAATATCAGGTGTTAGCAAGTTCATGTTTTATCATTAACTTGTGTTACGTTCTTGATTGTATCAGGTGTTAGCAAGTTCATGTTTCATCCTTTACTTGTGTTACCTTCTTGGTTGTATCAGGTTTTAGCAAGTTCGTGTTTTATCATTAACTTGTGTTACCTTCTTGGTTTTATCAGTTGTTTGCAAGTTTATGTTTTATCATTTGCTTGCGTTACCTTCTTGGATGTATCAGGTGTTAGCAAGTTCATGTTTGTTCATTTGCTTGCGTTACTTTCTTGGTTGTATCAGTTGTTTGAAAGTTCATGTTTTATCATTAACTTGTGTTACCTTCTTGGTTGTATCAGTTGTTTGCAAGTTCAATTTTTACCATTTGCTTGCGTCACCTTCTTGGTTGTGTCAGGTGTTTGCAAGTTAATGTTTTATCATTTGCTTGCGCAACCTTCTTGGTTGTATCTGGTGTTAGCAAATTCATGTTTTATCATTAACTTGTGTTACCTTCTTGGTTGTGTCAGTTGTTTGCAAGTTCATGTTTTATCATTAACTTGTGTTACCTTCTTGGTTGTATCAGTTGTTTGGAAGTTCATGTTTTATCATTAACTTGTGTTTCCCTCTTGGTTGTATCAGTTGTTTGCAAGTTCAATTTTTATCATTTGCTTGCGTTAGGTTCTTGGTTGTATCTGGTGTTAGCACGTTTATGTTTTATCATTAACTTGTGTTACCTTCTTGGTTGTATTTTGTGTTAGCAAGTTCATGTTTTATCATTAACTTGTGTTACCTTCTTCGTTGTATCAGGTGTTAACAAGTTCATGTTTTATCATTAATTTGCGTTAGGTTCTTGGTTGTATCAGGTGTTTGCAAGTTCATGTTTTATCATTTGCTTGCGTTACCTTCTTGGTTGTATCTTGTGTTAGCAAGTTCACGTTTTATCATTTACGTGTGTTACCTTTTGGTTGTATCAGGTGTTAGCAAGTTCATGTTTTATCATTTGCTCGCGTTAGGTTCTTGGTTGTATCTGGTGTTAGCACGTTCATGTTTTATCATTTACTTGTGTTACCTTCTTGGTTGTGTCAGTTTTTTGCAAGTTCATGTTTTATCATTAACTTGTGTTACTTTCTTGGTTGTATCAGTTGTTTGCAAGTTCAGTTTTTATCATTTGCTTGCGTTACCTTCTTGGTTGTATCTTCTGTTAGCAAGTTCATGTTTTATCATTAACTTGTGTTACCTTCTTGGTTGTATCAGGTGTTAGCAAGTTCATGTTTTAACATTAATTTGCGTTAGGTTCTTGGTTGTATCAGGTGTTTGCAAGTTCATGTTTTATCATTTGCTTGCGTAACCTTCTTGGTTGTATCTTGTGTTAGCAAGTTCATGTTTTATCATTTACGTGTGTTACCTTCTTGGTTGTATCAGGTGTTAGCAAGTTCATGTTTTATCATTTGCTTGCGTTAGGTTCTTGGTTGTATCTGGTGTTAGCACGTTCATGTTTTATCATTAACTTGTGTTACGTTCTTGGTTGTATCAGTTGTTTGCAAGTTCATGTTTTGTCATTAACTTGTGTTACGTTCTTGGTTGTATCAGGTGTTAGCAAGTCATGTTTTATCATTTACTTGTGTTACGTTCTTGGTTGTATCAGTTGTTTGCAAGTTCATGTTTTGTCATTAACTTGTGTTACGTTCTTGGTTGTATCAGGTGTTAGCAAGTCATGTTTTATCATTTACTTGTGTTACGTTCTTGGTTGTATCAGGTCTTAGCAAGTTCAATTTTTATCATTAACTTGTGTTACCTTCTTGGTTGTGTCAGTTGTTTGCAAGTTCATGTTTTATCATTTGCTTGCGTGACGTTCTTGTTTGTATCAGTTGTTTGCAAGTTCATGTTTTATCATTCACTTGTGTTTCCTTCTTGGTTGTGTCAGTTGTTTGCAAGTTCATGTTTTATCATTAACTTGTGTTACGTTCTTGGTTGTATCAGTTGTTTGCAAGTTCATGTTTTATCAATCACTTGTGTTACGTTCTTGGTTGTATCAGGTGTTAGCAAGTTCATGTTTTATCATTAACTTGTGTTACCTTCTTGGTTGTATCAGGTGGTAGCAAGTTAATGTTTTATCATTAACTTGTGTTACCTTCTTGGTTGTATTGGTTGTTTGCAAGTTCATGTTTATCAGTTGTTTACAAGTTCATGTTGTATCAGTTATTGAAAAGTTCATGTTGTGTTAGTTGTTTGTAAGTTCATGTTTTTTAATTGTGGACAAGTTAATGTTGGTAAATTCATGTTTTATCCTTTACGTGTTTTACGTTCTTGGTTGTATCAGGTGTTTGCAAGGTCATGTTTTATCATTTACTTGTGTTACGTTCTTGGTTGTATTAGTTGTTTGCAAGTTCATGTTTTTCATTTACTTGTGTTACACTTTTGGTTGTGTCAGTTGTTTTTATGTTTGTTTTTTATCATTTACTTGTGTTACGTTCTTGGTTGTGTCAGTTTTTGGCAAGTTCATGTATTATTTTACTTGTGTTACGTTCTTGGCAAGTTCATGTTGTATCAGATGTTTACAATTTCATGTTTAACAGTTGTTGACAAGTTCATGTAGCATTTGTTGAAAAGTTCATGTTGTGTGACAAGTTCTTGTTTTTCAGTTGTGGACAAGTTCATGTTGTATCAGTTCTTGACAAGTTCATGTTGTATCAGTTGTTTGCAAGTTCATGTTGTATTAGTTTTTGAGAAGTTCATGTTGTATTAGTTCTTGAGAAGTTCATATTGTATCAGTTGTTGACAAGTTTATGTTTTTAAGTTGTAGACAAGTTGTTTACAAGTTTATGTTTTGCAGTTGTGGACAAGGTGTTGACAAGTTCATGTTTTGCAGTTTTGACAAGTTGTTAACAAGTTCATGTTGTGTCAGTTGTTGACAAGTTTATGTTTTTCAGTTGTGGACAAGTTCATGTTTTATCATTTTTTGACAAGTTCCCGTTGTATCAGTTGTAAACTTCTTTCTTCTTTATAACTAAAGCTGTATTAAGTTTTCCAAAGAGAAAATTAAAACAGTACTAATCTAATGTATGATGTTCTTAATGAACAATGTTACATTTGGTTTCAACGATAAAAGCTCGAATACATACAGAAATTACAGTAATTACCCCGCGAGATGCAGCATTTGGGATCTAATATTAGAACATGATTACGTCATATAAAAAAAACCGGGTCATTTAAACACAACTTACACAACTTAACGGTGAAATACGATAAATTAAACACAGAACTTCGTTGAATTTGTCATTTGTGACTTAGAAAGGGATACATAACACCATTTCCAATACATCTGGATATTAATTAAGTACAATTAATGCAATTTATCATGTATCACCTTCGATTTCTGGGATTTTCCGTACATCTGTGCGCATGCTCCAAGCTCATAATAATCATCTTTAAACATTGACCAACCGGTAAAAGGATTCCGTTTATTTACAGCTAAAAGAAATGAAATTTAAAAAAATGAGTCTCACGGATCGTGGTTAGAGGATATCTTTTTTTAAAAAAATATATTTTAAGAAAATATAAAAAAAAAATTTAAAAAAAAAAAAAAAAAAAAAAAAAAAAAAAAAAAAAAAAATTCAGAAAATTGAAAAACTTTAAAAGTACATTTTTTGTAAAACTTCTAATCAAATCGGGTCGAATCCAATAATCCTAAATGTCGTATTCGACACTTAACTGAAATGTTTTTAATTTTCAGTGACGAGAATTTTTAAAGAAAATTTATCATCGATGTTAAACAATGATTTAAAAAAAAAACTGTAAAAACATTGTATTTCAAATCGTTTTCATTATATTCTATTCAATAATAGTAGATAGAAAAATGTTTTTGTAAGTTAACTTATTAATTTTATGGTTTTTTTTTTATTTTTTATTTTCAGTTATCATTGGATCTGGATCTTTAAGCACAGATTGTGAGACGTTTCGTGTCTATTATCTTGACGAGGCCATTAATTACACAATTAACTGGCTAGGAGAAAAACCTACGAGTTTCTGCAAACTTAACTTTAAAGGAAGGGGTACAGAGGAGGGCATAAATAACAAATATAAAATATGTGTACACAGTATTAGTTACATCGTTCTAGACTGTAATACAGAAATAAATCTTTACTTTGAACATGTTCTTCCTGACAAGGTTTGTACCGCAGGGGAGGGGCGGGGGGATGGATGAAGTGTTGTCGGGAAATGATAATATACTCCTCAGTCAAGATTGTGTTTTACACATATCAAAGTGGCCAGCTCTAGGAAACCACAGACCAATTAAAACCAAGGACTTGAACAAGTTAATTGACAAACTTCGTCCAAGTATAATGTGTTCCAATTTTGATTCGAACAATTAATATAATCAGTGAAAGATTTTTGAGGCCGAGAGAGAGAGAGAGAGAGAGAGAGAGAGAAGTTAGACAGATGTTGCAATTAATAATATACAAGACAGTTGTTTCAATTTCGTTCGGAACTAAAGTTTTTATTTTTGGTTATTGGTCTGGGGTCGGGTTAAAATTACATTGAAATGTAATATTATAAAAAAGGATGTTTGTTGCAGTCTAATTATACAGTGATGTCAATATGATTTAATCCCTCCCCAACCCTTATTGAATTATTATGTATATATAAAATAATGTAAAAACTGATATGTCTAGTGTTCTAAAATCAATTATGCTCTGTGTCCTTGACCTTGAAGGGAATTTTGGCGACATTTTGCAACGCCAATGAGAAGTAACAAATGTAACTAGTATGTAATGTCATTGATTTAGTCATTTTTAACAAAAATAATTTCCCTGTCTGTTTTTTTCTTAACCCAAATATGGCATTTAAAATTGTAATGTAAGTATTTGAATTAACGGAAATGTATTATCTGCTAGGGCAAATGAAGGTCTACACACAGTTAAATTTTTAAGAAGTTTCTATTGAATTTATTAAGTAAAAATGGCAGATTTGCCAATTTGCTTTCTCTTCAGAATTAATATTTTTTTAAAATTTCTTAAATGTTTTCACTTTAAAATGTGTAACATTATGTCATTTAACTTTCAAGCATTCAGTAAGTTTCCTTTTCAATATCACAAATTTATGTCCATCTTAGTTTTTTTTGTACCTATCTATGAGAAGCTCAAAATAATATTTTTGCAACTGGGGATATGAGAAAATAAACTCGAAGTACCTCTCACATTCATTTTATTGTGTTGTAATAAAATTGTAATAACTTTTTTATATAATGAGTTGGAGACAGAAGACTGATTTTGGATGATTTAAACAAATCAAGGAAATTAGGTTACACCTTTTTTCAAAGCAAAATCATGTTGTATTAGCAGACGGTCTGAAGACAATATCAGATTGTAAATACAGTAGTAAATCGTTTACAGGTAACAACAATGATTTTGATACCGGTGTGGTCTTTTTTGGTAACAACAATGATTTTGATACCGGTGTGATCTTTTTTCCACTCAGGTGTATGATTTAAGGGTAACGGAAAATCAAGTAGAAAATTTTCGTGTGTTGGGACTCTTCTGAAATTTGGTTATTAGTTTGATAAACAACATACACTGATGATATGTTAATATGAATGATTGCAATCTCGTATTCTACTGTCTGCGATATCTGATTGGTCATTTTATGCTACATATCTTGATTAGATAAATTGTATCTGTAAATGCTATTGTATAATTATATTGCTGTTATAGTTTGTGCTATGTTCTTCTTATAAATGTCTTAAGCAACTTATAACGTAGGTAAGTCGTTTAAAATTTTGACTGATGAGTTCTGGTTTGTTTTCATGCTACTAAATTCTTGTATATGTTAGAAGAATCAAGAATTTGACATGGCTGTTGTAGAAAGAAAAAATACAGACTTTGAGGGATTTTCACCTTTGACAAATTCATACATTACTATGTTTTCCTTAGAGACCTTTGCTACTACACATATATTGTCTTGGTGATATAAATACCAAATATAATACCAAAGTCGATGGCAAAGTAACTTTACTTCATAAACAATACAACAGAAGCATAGGTCTAGTTGTATTAAGAACATGAAATAAGTACATCATGTGACATTATGAAATCTAGTTATATCATGACATAATTATATCGCACACATGACATTCTTTCTTTAACATTCTTATCAATTGCCATCGACAAAATACACATCATGTGGAAAACGCCGCATCAGCAATTTTTAGCTATTCGTAACTAGAGCAAAGTTATAGATCTCTATAGATTAATCTAAGAACAAGCTCGTGTATGCGTGTGGTGTGTAAGTGAGTATTATGGCCTGCCGTGTACTTGCACACACTAAGCCGGGCGATGTTTTGCCAAGGTAATAGCTCACCTAATGCCGACCGCCAACCGAGGAGGCTTCTTTAATTGTAAAGTCTTATGTATGACCCGACCAGGGTTCAAACCCACGACATCTCGCTTTCAGGAAGAATAGTATTTATCTAAAAAAAAGTACAAGTGCAGCCTAGGGTAGGCGCGTGTTGTTATTGTCTTAGCTATCATAATCAAACATAAACCTACCAGTTCATGTTCAAATCTCAAAAAGAAAAGAAAAAACCTGAGTTAATGTTTCTTTTTTAAAATAAAATTGATTCTTTTCAGGTTTATGATTGTAAAAACGCTCCTGATACAAATGCTGTATGCGGTGAGGAAGACAAATATTTTACTCTGTCTTTAAAAAGTAGAAATAAATATGCAAATCTAAATATTTATCCGTCCAGATTCAGTTTTTTAGTAACAGCAATTAAAACTTATGATGGTAATTATATATAAATAAATTTTATCATGTTGTATCGTGTTTTGTATACTATGATCGAATTATGCATTATTTCGTAAAACTTTGCATATCAAATTTTATATCAAGCTTCTTTGCAAAAATGATTTTTGTAATTACGTTACAGTGTTATGTTTGATAAGCATAAAATTTCATGTTAAAATGTTTTTTTCGTAATTATTAACCTTATTTCCAGCTTGAATATCTGCATGTATATATATATATATATATATATAGAGAGAGAGAGAGAGAGAGAGAGAGAGAGAGAGAGAGAGAGAGAGAGTAAGAGAGAGAGAGAGAGAGAGAGAGAGAGAGAGAGAGAGAGAGAGACACTTTGTTTTTACTATTAACACATATTTTCAGGTACAAAAGATCGGGACACCGGACCCTCTATTATCTTGTTTAGTGGAGTTGGGATCGGTTTAGTGGTTGCAGTGCTTTTCACTTTTGCTCTTGTGAGTTGTATAAGAAGGAAAAAGCAGACAAAAAATCAACAATTAAATGGTAAGAAATAATCAAGTACATTGGTAAAAAATCTTGATATGAGCTGTAGGATAAGGTTTATGATGTATTAGTCAAAATTTATATATTCAAACATATTAAGGTATTACTAGCTATGTTCCCTGATAAAATTGTAATTTAATTTTGTGCAAAAGTTTATTCGAAAAAGGGGAATATCGCTCAAACATAGAGTCATATATATTTATAAATCAGTATTTTCATTTCTGAAAAAAAAACCGTAAAACATACAGCTTGTATTGACAGCATTTTAACTTATTTCCAATGTAGCTTTATCATCCATAGTTTTTGTGTTTGACTTCCTTAATGCTTATTTTTATGTTTCATTTTGATTGCCAAATAAATGTCAAAGTTTTAACTTTTTACAGATACTACATATAATCCAACAGAAACCGACAACAGTCAACCTGCTTTGTTGACAAATACCGAAGTCGAGGCAACTGCACCCTCTTTAGCCGAGATCAATTCATTTGAAGACATCCAACAAGAACAACAAGAACCGAGTAATAACAGAATACGACATTGTGATCAGGTGGAGGAAATCAATAATGATGCACGGAGACAACGCCACTACCGCAGAGAACACAGGAGAAATGACCATTCGGATAATGCATCACAGAGACAAGATCGTCAACGTGAACAGCTTGAACACAGACGACGTCATCAACATAGTGAAAATAGATCGGATCCAAGTCATAGGTCCGTTGGCAAGGTCTTCGATGACCCCCCACCATCATATGAAATGGTTATGAATGCAAAATCACACTGAGATTATGAATGCCTCCTTTGACATCAACACCTTAATGCCCTTTTAAAACTGGCGCACAGTACTTTACAACACTTTGCGAGTGGTATTGGCACGAGGTCTCGCATGCGTTGAATGATATCTCGCATTTGTTCCATGAGTGTTAGTGGTCGCATAAAGTCTCCTCATTATAGTGGACATACACACTATACAGAAGCGATCGAATGTAATCTAAATTATTCCTATACAACGAACGAACATTAAGTACGAACGTCTTGCAACGTTTTGTGTAGTCTCAAGAGAGATCAACTATTTTTAAATGTCGCAGGATGAATCACAGCTGTCCGTGACGTTTTACTAACTTTGCACGATTTATCGGCTTCAATTTGCCATGCTTTGTCACTAGTTTATATACCCTGTAAAAGAATCTCTGTTTCAGACCACAATTGACCATGCTGCTGCACCAATACCTCCTCGCCTTCTGCTGGGTTTGCTGAATCTAAAAGCACAACCCCAAGAACTCAAGCAAAGACATATAAACGTGCTGGCGTTACTTATTCGTCGTCGACAAAGATATGAATGACAAAGAAGACGTTGGTGGGTCAAGCCACGAAGAGCGTTGGAAACGGGCAGTATATATACCCCCTCCGACTCGCACAAGCATTCGTACCATGGAACGCATGATCGCACGAGCGCCCCACGCCCAATCGCCCCTTTAAATACTAGTTCATCATGATGGTTTAATAATATATATATATAAATAACTATACCCTCTATAACCGAAATAGGCTCATTCTGAGACATTCATCAAGAACAAGAACTGAGGGGTAGCAGGATCAGGTGGACGAAATCAGTAGTGATTCACGGAGACAAAGCAGTTACCCTAGAGAACACAGGAGAAATGACCATCCGACAAAACTTATGAATCACGGAGACAAAATCGTCAACGCGAACAGCTGGAACACAGACGACGTCATCAACATAGTGAAAATAGATCGGAACCAACTCAAAGGACGTTGGTAAGGTCTTTGATGATCCCCCCCCCCTTCATATGAAATGGTTATGAATGCAAAATCAAACTGAGATTATGGATGCTTTCATTGACACCAACACCTTTAAATACTAGTTCATCAAGATGGTTTCGAAAAAAATTTACATTTATCAAACCAGCCTCTTTTACAACTGCTGAAAAGATTATATTTTCAATTTACTTTTTAACAAATTTCCGGTTTATCTCGATGGACTAAGCATAATGATTGTCAATAAAAAAGATGGCCGTGAAGCATGGGTTAATTTGTTTACTTTCATTTTGATGAGAACGATTACACTTTAAATATTTATCCAAATTTGACTCGAGCATACTTTATTCCTGGCTGCTTTGTAAAGGGTCAGAGCAATTTCTGTATCAAAATCCCTGGAATTTCCGATACCATCTTTTGTCCGAAAAAGCGCCGCCTCATTTGACTCAGACCAGTTCGTATTGGAAAATCCAGGGTTTTTATGCACCCACCTGCGAAACAGGATGCATATTGGTTCTGACGGTTCCGCCCGTTCTTTTAAAGAACCACCGTTTGACGATTGATCTCAAACTCGGTCAATTTATTTCATGTGATGAGACTTCGCATGGGATTGCAAATCAGATCACTAGGTCCAAGGTCAAGGTAATACTTACTATAGATAGAAATTTGGTTTTCGTGCATTTAAAGACGCATCATTTGTCCGAATGAATTTCAGTTTCCGTGCATTTAAAGACGTGGTAGAGGCAGTAATTCAACTTTAATGCTAATTTCTGAAAATCTGCAACAGGAACTTTGGTAATGAATATTTTTCTGATTATTTTGTTAAACTGATTATTAGTTAAAGTTTTTAAACTGCTGTCAACCCAGTTCACATGTAGGGGCCTCGGTGGCCGAGTGGTCTAAAGCGCGCGCTTACGGATTACAGTGCCTCTCACCGCCTGGGTTCGAACCCCACTCGGGACAGATCCTAGTGTGAGAAAGTTTGTCAGTTCGCTTACCGAAGGTCGGTGGTTTTATCCGGGCACTCCGGTTTCCTCCACCATCCAAGAACTGACCGCCTCGAAATAAATGAAAAAATCTTTATCGGGGCGTAAAACACATTACTCCACTCCACTCCCAGTTCACATGTATACTTCACCTGTTGTACAAGCAACTATAGGGTGATTGGGAAAACCCTTGGTGTTATCCCAGGTAGATAAAGAATTAACAAGTCATTATAACCTTGGATAAAACCAGCTACCCCTATTGTATTAATCACCTGACTGTATAGTAGGTTTAAAACGGGAGATGGCGTTTATAAACCTAACCAGTATAGGTAATTACCTAAGGCACTGATTCATGTTAAGTCTTATGAACACTGTACCGGTCCACAGTACCCAATCACAGCTTTGCAGGTGGGTATATTGATGTTGTTCTCAACTCTAGTTTGATGTAGAAATTTTATGACCCTCACACAGCCGCCATCTCTAAAGTTAGAGAAAATTTGGACTATCTAAAAACATATTGCGTCTGTACTTTTAACATAATAAACATATGTAACCTTAAAAAAGGCTTTTTCAATACGGAATGTTGACGCTTTCGATATAACCACATTCATAACTTTCATTTTTAATTTATTGTATAAATGTACATATTGAAATGTATCATTTTATTTTAAAACTCGCAGAAAATTGCAATTTGTTTGCCGTAGTTTAAGCGAATATTATTTATTACCAAAATGACTTAATAAACTTTTTAATCCCATTTTCAAAATATATAAGTAATTTCTGTTTCCTGTTAGTTTAACTGTAGAATTGACAATGAATGTGATTGAATTCATTTTGACCCCAGCCGCCCATAGATGAACAAGTACTCAAAAACTCCGAACCACGTGATCCACCGTCGAGATCGACAGCCATTCCTTTGTAATGGCGGGAGGAACAGCTGTGACAAGCTCCAGAAACTTCATTCACCTGAAATTAAAATGTTTATAACTTTGATGATATTCGCCAGGATAAAGTAAATACTTTTCGGATAAAGGGAACTACGAGGAATGTCATCATTTGAAAACTTTATATCCGCCGGAAAGTTGATTTGCAGTAGGAAAAATGCTAGTAGTAAATATCCCACAAAGCAGATAGACATCTAAGACGTGTTATTTAGACAAAGTAGAAATTTAAAAAAGTTTTAATAAGAAACAAAATTTACAGTAACTATTTCAATACTTAAATCTATCTTTACTTATCTAGAATATCTCGATTAATTAACCAAAATTCACTCAACAAAAGTTTTCGGATCCGATTCCCTTTCGATTTGTATATTAATTATTTAGATTTTCTTTCTGAAATAATAGTTTTAAGTGAGTAGTCTGTGCTGCTATACCAATAAATAAATAGATAAATTGCTAATGCAACAAAGATTGTGCTAGATTGAGGGACTTGGTGTATTTAAAAAAGGATTAGTCTAAATAAGCCGTGGATCCGCCTATAGGGACAATGTCAAGAATCTCGGTACACCGTTCGGAGACCTCTATAACAATCTTTGTTTATTGTGCCTAACGTTTCAAAATTATAAAATGTGTTTTAAAAGAAACAAATTATATTAGTACATATGTTTTCTTGATTGATTTTTAAATTGTTTTGACAAGTGAGGCTATTGAAACACGACGGTATCTCAAAATTGTTACTAGACAAAGAAAACTACTGTAAATGTGTCATCGGTCATTTTCTCACTATTATTACCTGTAATTGTAAGGAGTAAAATTTACAATACACGATGTTCTTGTATGAACTAATGCAGCGACTACATTGCAATGATGATAGTTTCGTATTTTACATGCTTAATGTACAGTATTGTTTTGTATATTGAATATGTAAAGGAAACGCGCGGGTATTGACCAGTGGCTTGATAATAGATCATAGCGTTGTTATGGAAACTAGTTTCAATAATGTGTTCAGATGTGTAGTTCATAATTTAATTAGTTATTTGTCAATGAAGTATATTTACTGCGTTTAAATGAGAAAAATATTGTTAAAATAGAAAAAAAAATACTATAAAATACTTTGTCTTAAAAACAAAAACAAAAGATGACATAAAAGGTTCGAACCCTTGACTTAAGAGGTTATTATTTCATACGTCTAACCACACAGCCAGCTTAGACGATGTCAAGATAGTTTGCTCGCTAATAACAAATATATGTTGTTTGAGGCGAGTAAGGGGTAATGCCTTTTATCTTTATTCCAAAATTTCAATTCCAACGCAGCTCTCTCTTTCAACCTAAATTTACAAAACGGAAGATAAAATATAAAAGCCGAAATATCTTTAATGGAGAGGAATGCGCTCTGTGTGTATTAACTGAAAAATACGATTATTTCCTTTAAAATTTTCGTATTTGTTTGGAAGTATACAGAACGCATAATCTGATATGTATATTTTAACACATAATGAAATGTTTAATAAAAATTATTAGCTCAACTGACTATAGCCAGCCGAGCTTATGGCATTGTGAAGCGCGCGTGCGTGCGTGCATAAACTTTAATCTTCTCCTTTTAAACTACCAAACATATTTGAACCAAATTTGGTTTGGAAGGTCCCTAGGTGGTGCAGATTAAAGTTGCACAATTCAACTTCCTGTGAGATCCAAGATGACCGCCGCTACTATAAATAGCAAAAACGGATAAATGGCCGATACATGTTTTTTCAGCCGATTTAATTCAAAACTGATACCTAGAAAGCGAATGTATAGCCATTTAACATATGTAACGGGTTTTCCGAAACTTTTTTTAAATTGGGCTATTATAAGCGGAATGTGCAAATAAGCTGCTATTAATAGCTTTTTCTTTGAAAATCTATTTTCTCTGAAACTACTGAGCCAAATAGAAGCAAATTTGGTGTGGAAGGTCCCTAGATGGTGCAGATTTAAGTGTGTACAAATCAACTTCCTGTGGCATCCAAGATAGCCGCAATTGCTATAAATAGCTAAAAGTGCTAAATGGCCATTACAGGTTTCATTATCAACCGATTTAGTTCAAATTTGATATATAAAAAGTAGTTAGGTAGCCAATTAACATATGTAACAGGATTTTCCCTTACACTTATAATTAGCTTATAATTAGCGAAATATGCAAATAAGCTGCTTTCAATAGCTGATTTTTTAAAAATCTTCTACCATTAAACAATTGGGCCAAATAGAACTATTTTGTGTGAAAGGTCTCTAGATGGAGTAGTTTAAGTTTATAAAAAAAAATCAGCTCTTTGTGACATCCAACTTGGCAACTGTTGCTATAAAATAAAATACAACTTGTCTGTCAGTGGAGTGGTAGTGGCTAAATTGGGCCTTTTGTTATATTCCAAACCGTTTCATTTTGGATGTTCTAAGAATAAATATTGTTTCAAATTTCAAATTTTAACTTCTATAAGGGGATGCCCCGGCTTGATGAAAAACACCCTTTCCTAGCATTTCAGACTTTATCATGTAACCCGCAAAATCCCTTTTGAATACATAGTGCACAAAAGTGTACTTCAGCATCAACGAGCATCAACTAGTATTGCAAATTGTTTTGAAAAAAGTAATAGAAAAAGGGTTTTACTCATTAAAATAGATGCTAGATTTATTCATGTATATAACAACGTCACGTGATTTACTGCTACATTTATTCATGTCTTACCAACGTCACTTGATTTACTGCTATTTTAATTCATGTTTTTACGAACGTTACACAATAAACTACTCTATTTTTCATGTTTTTACCAACGTCGCGTGATTTACTGCTACATTTATCCATGTATTTACCAACGTCACGTGATTTACTGCTACATTTATTCATGTCTTACCAACGTCACTTGGTTTACTGCTATTTTTATTCATGTTTTTACGAACGTTACACAATAAACTACTCTATTTTTCATGTTTTTACCAACGTCGCGTGATTAACTAAGTACTACATTTATCCATGTATTTAACAACGTCACGTGATTTACTGCTACATTTATTCATGGCTTACCAACGTCACTTGATTTACTGCTATTTTTATTCATGTTTTTACGAACGTTACACAATAAACTACTCTATTTTTCATGTTTTTACCAACGTCACGTGATTTACTGCTACATTTATCCATGTATTTACCAACGTCACGTGATTTACTGCTACATTTTTCCATGTTTTTACCAACGTCGCGTAATTTACTGCTACATTTATCCATGTATTTAACAACGTCACGTGATTTACTGCTACATTTATCCATGTTTTTACCAACGTCACGTGATTTACTGCTACATTTATTCATGTTTTTACCAACGTCGCATGATTTACTGCTACATTTATCAATGTGTTTAACAACGTCACTTGATTTACTGCTACATTTATCCATGTTTTTACCAACGTCGCGCGATTTACTGCTACATTAATCCATGTATTAAACAACGTCACGTGATTTACTGCTACATTTTTCCATGTTTTTACCAACGTCGCGTAATTTACTGCTACATTTATCCATGTATTTAACAACGTCACGTGATTTACTGCTACATTTATCCATGTTTTTACCAACGTCACGTGATTTACTGCTACATTTATTCATGTTTTTACCAACGTCGCATGATTTACTGCTACATTTATCAATGTGTTTAACAACGTCACTTGATTTACTGCTACATTTATCCATGTTTTTACCAACGTCGCGCGATTTACTGCTACATTAATCCATGTATTAAACAACGTCACGTGATTTACTGCTACATTTATCCATGTTTTTACCAACGTCACATGATTTACTGCTACATTTATCCATGTATTTATCAACGTCACGTGATTTACTCCATTTTTATTTATGTATTTAGCAACGTCACGCAATTTACCACTCGATTTTTTATGTATCTACCAACGTCGCGTGATTTACTGCTATATCTATCCTAGTATCTACCAACGTCACGTGATTAACTGCTGCATTTATCCTAACATGTTTCATGTTTACTAGATAAAGGTTTCATGTGCGTTTTTATTCACTGATTCTTCTAAACTTTTTGTTTTACCCCTTTTCGGTTTACATTTTACATGAACATGCATTACACTTACTCTTAGTCACTTACTTTGCACATGAAATTTATAAATGGAAATTATAACAGGACGAACACGGTGTTTTCAGGATAAACATAATCTTTTTCGCAGGTTGCTATATTTAATCATGTGTAATTATTCATCTTGAAGGCTAAAGACGTCTAATTTGTTTCTATCAAAGCAAAATGGCTATTTAAAACGACTTTATGTTTTAACATCCGAAACACCAAATCGGATACATTGCGTTTACTGGAAACGTAACTAGATGAATGGTTTACTTAATATTTTTTACATTATTTCACTATAGTATTTGTATCGAGCACTTACGTGTATATAGCCTTTCCTTGCCAAAGCCACAAGATAATGTAGAAGATTTCTACTTAGACACACGTGGCCTCCTGGAGCACCCGGACTGGGGCATTCGCTGCAAGTGTAACTGAAAAAACGACAATTTATAACATTTGAGAGCTTATAAAAATGCGTTAATTTTTTTTTAATATTGTCTTTGAATTTATATCGGTTATCAGTTTTCCTTACATTATAATACCAGTGACCTATTGTTTTTGAGATTTCCGTTTGCATTTGGTAGTTTTTTCATATATGGATGTTATAGGTCTGTTGATTGAATTTTAGGTCAACATGTGTTATGCAAGATTTGAGGATCACACTGTCGCCTAAATCCAAATCCATATTGTATATGACATAACGAACATAACGAATAGATGTTTTGTTATATCTTTGTTCAGAAGGTCATAGCTCACGTGATGTTGACCGAATATACGTTTTAATCATATTAATTTATATATGAAGTAATTTTACATGTATTATAACATTTGTTGTTCTAACCCTTCTTTACGAAATCGGCAAATATTACTTACTGTGAACGGGAAGCTGCATGACCTGCGCACGCATCCCGGATATTGTTGTAAGCGTATGCATTGTCATGCACACCAGAAGGATGTCTATCCCATAAGTGTATTTTACCAGCATTATGAAGCTGTATAAGTTCACAAGCGTAATTCTTGGCCTGTGAATCAGAACACGATCCACCACTAGCACTCTGGGTACCTATGATAATAAATCAAATACTGAATTGTAGTTGCTTAATATGTATTTTAATACAACTGAGCAACCAAGAGAAAGTCACAACACAATAAACGGTGTAGATTATAAATCTAAAATTTGTTCATTTGATTGACACCTGCCATTATGGGTAAAATGAAAAAGCAATCGCTGATTTGATTATATAGTTTTTAGGATCCAAAACCACCCACGTGACCTTGCCTTTCTTTCATTAAGTAGTCCTTTGACAAGTATTTAGCAACACAATATTATTTTAGATAAGATTTTTTTTTCATGAAAATATAATTACGTTAAGTGATCATGGTTCTTTTTAAAATAATTTGTTTTTAGTCCGCTCTACAAAGATGTAAGGGCAGTGAGTTAGTATTCAAACCAAAATCAATATTAATCGGAGCATGCAAGCTCGATATTTGGTAAAAAAAATGTTTTCGTTTCATTTTGGATTAACGAAAGTTAAAAAATACTTTTATGGATGTTACGCGATAAATTAAACAAGACAAAAAGAAAATATTTGTATTAAAATGTTAAAAAGCTTTATTTCTGTTCTTGTTTTAGAATTTAAGCTAAATACTAGTTACCATCCCAAAAAATATACGAGGGAGAATAAGCGCGATGATTAAAAGCCAAGTGCTTTTCAATTGATACAAATTTAGCGAACTTACCCGAACATTGAGATGAAGTTCCGATCTTTAAAAGAGTTCCTGCAACCCATAAATTCTGTAAAAATGTTTTAGAAATCAGTATAAAATAAACATATATTAACTGCAAAAATATACCCAGCAATATGTTTTAAAGGGACACATTTAAGCTATAAGACTTATGAAAATGATTGATTGTCACGGCATAAACGCTTTGATAAATGATTGTTCATGTGTCACAACAAAAACGAACACTCTGTTAATTACGCAAAACCACACATGTAGTGGAGTAAAACTACCCGAAGGATTCCATAACTCAGTAGGTAGTACTTTATGCTGTCAGAAAATGGACTATCTAGCAAAATTTTCAGTCGTCTCAACTTTTGAAAGTTATTTAAAACTAAGGTCTGTTCCCTAACGCAAAGCATTCCTTAGCGGAATTTGGAACTTTAGATTCAATAGTTTAGGAACTTCAGATTCAATAATTTTAAACTTTTTGGCTATGTTTTTATCTATCAAACCTTTTGTCCCCCCCCCCCCCCCCCAGTGTCACTGATGAGGAATGATTTTTCCGAAATGTGCATATATGGTTCATCAAATTTTTATAGTATTTGTGCTTTATATTTAAACATAATTTGTTAACATGCTATGGTAAACACCGGTAAAAACTTTAAAAACAAATATGATTTAGTTAACATCCTCCGGGATTTTGCTTACATTCCAAAATTCTCCAAACTGAAAAATGACGTCACACAGAGATTGTATGATTTAATGTTATTGTTTTCGGAACAGAAAATTCCCCTGAAAGTAGTTCCAGGCTACTATGGTGATACGGAATCTTGTATTGCACATGTGCGATACGGACCATTTATAACAATGCCAGAAAATGTAATTTATCGATATAGTAAAATTATGGGTATGTGACAAATAAGTAATCTTGTATCACGAAAAAAAACAAACCTTTTGATTAGTGTTTAATCATGTGTCGCGACAATAAAAAAGAAACACCCTTAGATGAGTGATTGTTCATCGCACGAAAAAATATACCCATTGATCGTTCATGTGACACGACAAACATAAACCCATTGATAAGAGACTGTTCATGTGTCACGACAAACATAAACCCATTGATAAGAAATTGTCCAAGTGTCACGACAAAAATAAACCCTTTGATTAGACATTGTCCATGTGTTACGACAAAAATAAA
Source organism: Tegillarca granosa (assembly GCA_029721355.1). NCBI lineage: Eukaryota > Metazoa > Mollusca > Bivalvia > Arcoida > Arcidae > Tegillarca > Tegillarca granosa. The sequence continues at coordinate 2,406,251 of CM056599.1, forward strand.
CCCTTTGATTAGAAATTGTTCATGTGTCACGACAAAAATAAATCCTATGATTAGACATTGTCCAAGTGTCACGACAAAAATAAACCCTTTGATTAGAAATTGTTCATGTGTCACGACAAAAATAAACCCTTTGATTAGACATTGTCCAAGTGTCACGACAAAAATAAACCCTTTGATTAGAAATTGTCCAAGTGTCACGACAAAAATAAACCCTTTGATTAGAAATTGTTCATGTGTCACGTCAAAAATAAATCCTTTGATTACAAATTGTTCATGTGTCACGACAGAAATAAATCCTTTGATTAGAAATTGTTCATGTGTCACGACAGAAATAAATCCTTTGATTAGACATTGTTCATGTGTCACGACAGAAATAAATCCTTTGATTAGAAATTGTTCATGTGTCACGTCAAAAATAAACCCTTTGATTAGAAATTGTTCATGTGTCACGACAGAAATAAATCCTTTGATTACAAATTGTTCATGTGTCACGACAGAAATTAATCCTTTGATAAGAAATTGTCCATGTGTCACGACAGAAATTAATCCTTTGATAAGAAATTGTGTATGTGCCATGACAGAAATTAATCTTTTGATTAAAAATTGTCCATGTGTCACGACAGAAATAAATCCTTTGATAAGAAATTGTTGAAATCAATCCTATGATAAGAAATTGTGTATGTGTCACGACAGAAATTAATCTTTTGATTAGAAATTGTTCATGTGTCACGACAGAAATTAATCCTATGATCAGACATTATCCATGTGTCACGGCAGAAATAAATCCTTTGATTAGAAATTGTTGAAATCAATCCTATGATAAGAAATTGTGTATGTGTCACGACAGAAATTAATCTTTTGATTAGAAATTGTTCATGTGTCACGACAAAAATAAATCCTATGATCAGACATTGTCCATGTGTCACGGCAGAAATAAATCCTTTGATTAGAAATTGTTCATGTGTCACGACAAAAATAAATCCTATGATCAGACATTATCCATGTGTCACGGCAGAAATAAATCCTTTGATTAGAAATTGTTCATGTGTCACGACAGAAATTAATCCTATGATCAGACATTGTCCATGTGTTACGACAAAAATAAACCCTTTGATTAGAAATTGTTCATGTGTCACGTCAAAAATAAATCCTTTAATTACAAATTGTTCATGTGTCACGACAAAAATAAATCCTTTGATTAGAAATTGTTCATGTGTCACGACAGAAATTAATCCTATGATCAGACATTGTCCATGTGTTATGACAAAAATAAACCCTTTGATTAAAAATTGTTCATGTGTCACGACAGAAATAAATCCTATGATCAGACATTGACCATGTGTTACGACAAAAATAAATCCTTTGATTAGAAATTGTTCATGTGTCACGACAGAAATTAATCCTTTGATAAGAAATTGTTCATGTGTCACGTCAAAAATAAATCCTTTGATTACAAATTGTTCATGTGTCACGACAGAAATAAATCCTATGATCAGACATTGTCCATGTGTCACGGCAGAAATAAATCCTTTGATTAGAAATTGTTCATGTGTCACGACAGAAATTAATCCCATGATAAGAAATTGTGTATGTGCCACGACATATAAATTATACATTTGATTAGAAATTGTCCATGAGTCATGACAGAAATAAATCCCATGATAAGAAATTGTCCAAGTGTCACGACAAAAATTAATCCTATGAACAGACATTGTCCATATGTCACGACAGAAATTAATCCTTTTATAAGAAATTGTCCAAGTGTCACGACAAAAATAAATCCTATGATAAGACATTGTCCAAGTGTCACGACAAAAATTAATCCTATGAACAGACATTGTCCATATGTCACGACAGAAATAAATCCTTTTATAAGACATTGTCCAAGTGTCACGACAAAAATAATTCCTTTGATATTAAATTGTCCATGTATCACGACAGAAATGAACCCTTTGATAAGAAATTGTCCATGTGTCACGACAGAAATAAATCCCATGATAAGAAATTGTCCATGTGTAACGACAGAAATGAACCCTTTGATTAGAAATTGTTCATGTGTCACGACAGAAATGAACCGTTTGATTAGAAATTGTTCATGTGTCACGACAAAAACAAACCCTTTGGTAAGTGATTTGTCTATATTATATATAGCTTCTGTAGGGGTTAAACTACCTATTTGATAATTTATTAACCACGGGGTAAAATGATTATGGTAACATACCTCTCCATGCACATGTTGTAATTGATACCAAGTGTAACCATCCTTTGTTAGTATACCACCATGAAACTTATAACATTCTCCAGAGTTTAGCGTAGCATGAACAGAAGTATGGAGACCAGCTGACAAAATAATAATAATAATGATGATGGAATACATAAGTTAATGTTAAAAAACCTAAAATACCTCACTTTTTTAAATTAAATTATCTGTTTACAGACTTTGTTTAAATAAAGATGATTTTAAGAATATTTTTGTTAAAAGTTTGAAAAAAAATTTAACCCTTTCCAATAGGCACATTTTGTAAACTTTAAGACGGAATTTTTACAATAATAAGTGTCGCGTATGAACTTTCACAATAATATGTGATAATGCTTTAAACACAAGAACAAGGTACGTCTAAATCCTAAAAAACCATGGCCGAAAAATAGCCAGCGATGTTAAAAAACGCCATTCATAATATGTTACTGTGAGAGTTCATACGCGGAAACTTATTATTGTATAAATTCCATCTTAAAGTTTAAAAAATGTGCAAATTAGTAGTGTTCAAAATTTGTGCTCAAACTTTTTCAAAATTCACGTTTGCAGAAGTCTAGTTTCATCTCTCTCTCTCTCTCTCTCTCTCTCTCTCTCTCTCTCTCTCTCTCTCTCTCTCTCTCTCTCTCGTAACTTTACCGGACACATGAGCGTTGACATTTGTCCCTGTGATACACAGACATGTTCCCGAAACTGGATGTTGTCCCGTGATATTGGCATTGATAGATGCAGATAGAAACAACAGTGACAATATTGTCTTAATCATGTTTCTTGTTATAGTAATGTTTTAGTAGAATGATTTGATGGCAAATTTGTAGTTAGATAAATATTCTTACAACACACAACACTGGGGGCTGTTTCAAAGTAAAAATGTTTGTCATATACTGAAAACCTTTGCATGATTTACTACTTAATAAATTAAGACAAAAAATTCTGAAAAGTTAAAGAACCAGAAACTAGCTTACAATGAACACCAGATAGCTTTTATCTCAGGTTTTTTTTTATAAAGATGTTCAACTAAACGGTCACCATGCAATATACATTTAAAAGCAAGCGACTTAACATTGCAAATGGTATAATAAATAAATAAATAAGTAAATAAATAAAATTAAGATTGTCAGTCAGTTAAACAAAGAAAACTTCATTCAAACAAAGCAAAAAGTATTTTGAAATATTCCCTTAGAAATATACACGAACTGGACTGTCAAAGCAAGTGAAACGCCATCTGGTTATAAGATAGGGATAGAACGTCTAAATATATAGAGGGACACTTACGTAAAGTTCAATAAATAGCTAAAATCTAATCATACATAAGGTCCGTAACTAGCGATCGTTTAAAACAGAATCAAATTTTATATGTATTGAAATTTGTCTTTAAGTACCAGAACCCAGCGTCATACTAGGAGATGAGAACATGTTCTTTCAGGAGTTTCAAATTAATGTAATTTTGAACATTTATAACCACAAATATCTATTGAAAGTATAGTACAGGCCTGTCGAAAGTTAACTACTTTAATGCCGAATTAGTGCCGACTCGGCAGCTCGTCTAGGCCCCTCGGCAGTTATGTCTCGGCCAATAGTAATCAACAGCTCGGCACCTTTTCGGCAGCTACTGTCCATCGCTCGGCTGTTTTTCGTCCACTTTTCGGCTGCTCGGCACCTTTTTGGCCGCTCGGCTCCTCGGCACTTTTTCGGCCACTCAACCCCTCAACATGCCTGCAGTTACGCATATATCGCCATATTTTAGAGAGAAAATAATGTGATTATCTAGCTCTGGAGTAAGTCAAAGAGAGATCAGTAGGAAAATTAGTAGAGAAGATAATATTCATATATCAACCGTGTCAGTGAACAACTTTCTACAGCGTTTTAGACGACTTTCCTCTAAATCAAAAGTTTGATGACAGTTGTTGGAGTCTTGCCGATCTCGGAGACAATATGTCTAAAAAAACTCCGTTTGTTCGATATTCTTTTGTCTTGGTACTGAGAAGGTTTTGAACGTCATGTATTGAAACCAGGTATCTGATGATGACAGGGGATTAACAGATTAAGATTGTGACACCTGATGTTTACCTGTATATGTACTTTTAATGACTAAATTAAAACTGCGATTGCAGAAGTCCAGTTTTTTGCTTTTAAAATCCCGCTCCATAATGGATTATAAAAGTTTTATGCAATTCTGGAAAAAAAAAATCAAATCTGTTTTTCAATCGTCCATTTATTTAATGGTATTTATTTATTTTTTATTTTTTATTTTATTTATTTATTTTATTATTATTATTTTTTAAAATTATTATTATCATTATCTTATTTATTTAATTTATCTAATTTGCACTTATATTCCTTATCATTAACGAATAATATATTTTATTATTATTATTATTATTATTATTATTATATATACAATTAATCTCAGATGTAAATTGCTGAAAATTCACATATGTATCTTATCTACCATTAGTTTACTTACTTATTTTATTTTATTTTTTAAATTCATTATTATGTTTTTAAAAGTTCTTGTCATTACCGAATGATATATTTTATTATTTTTATATATACAATTAAACATTAATCTCTCAGATGTTAATTACTAGACCACTCGTAAGCTAGTGACCGAGACTCGGCTACTGAGAGGCCAAATGAACTGCCGAGTCGTGGACAGTTCAAAGTGCCGAGGAGCCGAATGAGTTGCCGAGACTCGGCTACCGAGTGATCGAGCTGTAGACACTTCCAGTTGCCGAGGGGCCGAGAGTTGACAACTTTTCGGCCACTAGTTGTCCACAGCTCGGCCCCTCGGCAGCCGAGTCTCGGCTCCTTTTCGTCAGCTCAGTGTTAAACTTTCGACAGGCCTGTACTGTAATGTTCAGAGATCCTCTTCAAAATTCTGGTAAACAGAATATAAACTAACACTCATACCATACCATACGGTGGAACTGATTGTCAATTTCTTTGAAAAAATCTTTGAAATTATAGTTTCCTATATATATATATATATTCTTCGATTTAGTTGGAGGGGGTTGGGGTCGGACTCGGTGGCCGAGTGGTCTAACTGCCTTTAGCACCCTTTATTTACTCAGTTTCCTTATACTCGGGAATTTACTCTAATGAGGAAGTATTTAGTTTGGTGTCAAAGTCTGGTTGTTTTTTCTGAACACTCCGGTTTCCTTAATCATCCTAGACCTGACCAATATAAGTGAAAGGGTCTTAACATGGGCAAAAATTACCATTGATTTATCAAGTCATCCATCTTATTTTATCTAACTTAACATAAAATCATATAATTGGCATAAATAATAGTTAGACTAATTAAATGTTGTGCGGGACCAGGTCCTCTGAATTGACCGAAATTAATAATGTTACACTTTGATCCAACCACAGTGAGAAAGATAATTTGCTGAGCAAGTCAGGCTTTCACAAAAAATTTAATCATAAATATAGTTCTAAACTGTTAAATGAGAAATCTCGTACTATAATATTAAAAATATCAGCCCTGGTGTCACAAATTTAACAAAAAAATAATCTACTGGTGTTTTACGTCCTGCCAAATTATTTGATTTATATCTTGACGTCTGGAGACTATAACTCTATCATACCTTGTCACTTTACAAAACTCAAAATTGAACATTGTAAAACAAAATAACAACCTTTAGACCTCAAAATTACTTAAATGTTTTAGCATATATTGTATAGCTAAATTATAGAATTTAGAATTTTATGAGAGCCAAGGATGGACATTAGATAATTAAGATTGGCTTTTATACTGATCATCTGATGTCGTGTACAATCACGTGACGTGGTTTAATTGAGATCAATGGCTACGACAAGCTGGTGGAACAACTATACCAACCTACTAATCGTGGTAAAAGAAAACAGAATTTATAAATTGTTTAAGAAAATTTAATACCCGATATAAGGCGCAAGATAAATTTCAAACAATCTAGAGAAGAGAGTGTACTGATCATCGAGTCCCTAACGATATACCCTATATAATTTATCCAGAGAAAAGAGTGTACTGATCATCGAGTCCCTAACGATATACCCTATATAATTTATCTAGAGAAGAGAGTTTAGTGATGACCGAATCCCTAACGATATACCCTATATAATTTATCTAGAGAAGAGAGAGTATTAGTGACCGAGTCCTTAACTATATACCCTACATAATATATCTAGAGAAGAGAGTGTACTGGTAATCGAGTCCTTAACGATATTCCCCATATAATTTATCTAGAGAAGAGAGTGTACTGGTTATCGAGTCCATAACGATATACCCTACATAATTTATTTAGAGAAGAGAGTGTACTAGTGACCGAGTCCTTAACGATATACCCTACATAATATATCTAGAGAAGAGAGTGTACTGGTAATCGAGTCCTTAACGATATACCCTATACAATTTTGATGATAAGTCCTAAAATGGTGACTAGTGCCCAAGTTTAAAACCACATGATAAAATAAAACTAAATGTCCACAAACAGTCGAAACGAGCCCCCTTGAATTATATTATAAGCCCAAAACCTTCTCGGCTGTTAGAACTCGTTAAAAGAGAAAATACTTGCTGGTTCCATTCAGAAATTGAGGTTTTTTTTCCCCCACATTGCGTGAATAATTATTATCAGCAGCGACCAATGAAGTACTTTGACATATAAACCAATCACATCACGAGTTACAAAACGAAGGTACCTGTATTAAAACAGTACGCGGAAATGGAAAGAGTTTCATGAGTGTGTGCTAACAACGAAACTGCAAGTTATACCACATACGTGGATTTACTAGAAGTTAAAAACTATGAAAATATATCAAAAAGACATAAAATAACAACAACTTGAAATGTGTGATATAATTGTCGATAAGTATAACAAAACAGTATGAAAACTTGTTACAAATGTCCATCACCATTACAAGATTACATTTCGTGTTTAATGAGTTCACGTGAACCTCTATACTCCAGCCTACAAAAAAAAATAATAAATGCCACTTTTTCGGTTGTTTACTCTGATTGGTCAGTTTCCTCCCTGACTCGGGTTTTGTGAAGTTAACAGTTTAACTTGTGCTGCTTAACAACAGTTTAATCAACACTACAGAGACTGACGGAGTGTTTGGCGTGTGTACGGATATACCTGTCAGGTGATATCAACCCTGTCATTGTTATACTTGTATACGGAGGCGTTGACATGTGTATGGATATACCTGTCAGATAATATTAACCCTGACATTGTTATGCTTGTATACGGAGTTATTGGCGTGTGTACGGATAAACCTGTCAGATGACATCAACCCTGACATTGTTATGCTTGTATACGGAGTTATTGGCGTGTGTACGGATAAACCTGCCAAGTGATATCAACCCTGACATTGTTATACTTGCATACGGAGGTGTTGACGTGTGTACGGATATACCTGTCGGATAATATCAACGTTGACATTGTTATACTTGCATACGGAGGTGTTGACGTGTGTACGGATATACCTGTCGGGTAATATTAACCCTGACATTGTTTTACTTGCATACGGAGTTATTTGTATGTGTACGGATATACCTGCCAAGTGATATCAACCCTGACATTGTTATACTTGCATACGGAGGTGTTGACGTGTGTACGGATTTACCTGTCAGGTAATATTAACATTGACATTGTTTTACTTGCATACGGAGATGTTGACGTGTGTGCGGATTTACCAGTCAGATGATATCAACGCTGACATTGTTATACTTGTATACGGAGTTATTGGTGTGTGTACGGATATATCTTTCAGGTGATATCAACGTTGACATTGTTATACTTGCATACGGAGTTGAATATATAGGTTACCTATATCACGCCAGATAAATAATACACACTTATTTGAAATGAAACACGCTAGATTTACGATGCAGGATATAGGTTGATTTGTCATATCTTTCTATATAGAAAAAAATCATCCGGTTCTCCTGAAATTATATACGTTTTTACAAGGCAATAGGTCCTCATGTAACTACTTCCTTGGAACAGGTCCGGGAAACTCACTTACAGTCTATACGATTTGGCGTTTGCCATATTATTCGTATATATCGATATGTTTCCATATGGCACTAGCCATATGTAGTGACGTGTCATCAAGATTTTCACAGCAGCTCAGCAACTGAAGAAGAACTTTTTCGGTTCGGTTTATATACCCTGTTATATGCCAACATGTCGATACCACGCACTTTCTCTGATCAAGCGTAAAATCTGTGAAAAACTTGATGACATGTCATGTTATGGACTGTAAGTGGGTTTCCCGGACCTGATGAAAATATACACAATTTATTTTCAACAAAAATGTTTAAGTGTGCGTTATTTAGTCAACATCTGCTTTTTGAGTGTAACTTCTCGGGGAAATAATAAAAAATAACTCCTTAATTAGGAAACAAAAACAATTTGTCAGTTTATTTGTTTTCATTCTTAGCGATCATCAAGTTATGGTTTTACAAACGTGAATTCTTCCACTATATGATATATATATATATATTGGTTATAAAGCCTACAAAATACAAATAATAACCAATTTTAAGTTTTAAAAATATTTTTATAACATTAACGCTAAATTACCAAAAATACTAAATTTAAATAACAATTATTGAATGAATATATCTTTTATGAATATACACTATACAAAACATAATCACTGTGCAACTTATATAAGCACAAACCTGAACCTGGTTACATGAGTCAACATAAAAGTGTTAGCTAGGGATGAAAACGAGAATTAAAATTACAGAAATGACATTATAAGATTTAAAGTTACAAAAATGGCAATCAAGATAAAAGAAAAAAATGAAGTTATAAATTGACAAGTACAAAAGTGACAATCTATATTACAAAACACAAAATCTAAAGTTTAAGTTAAGCTACAATATTCATCTTCTTACAATCTATATAGATATATACGATATAATTAAGCGAATTAAAATACAGACATTTTACATAATTATTAAAGGATTTTATAAAATAATGTTATTAATAGAGATACATAAGATTATGCAAATTTTCAATTTTCTATGTAACATGATGATATACTGATACAGAAATGATTACCTGAACTGGTGTTGGTAAATAAAAACAAATGATTACCTGACCTGATTATGGTAAATAAATGATTACCTGACCTGATTATCGTAAATGAAAACAGAAATGATTATTGGCCTGATTATGGTAAATAAAAACGAAAATGATTACCTTTTCTGATTATGGTAAATAAAAACAGAAATGATTACCTGATCTGATTATGGTAAATAAAACCAAATGATTACCTGACCTGATTATGGTAAATAAATGATTACCTGACCTGATTATCGTAAATGAAAATAGAAATGATTACTGGCCTGATTATGATAAATAAAAACGAAAATGATTACCTATTCTGATTATGGTAAATAAAAACAGAAATGATTACCTGATCTGATTATGGTAATTAAAACCAAATGATTACCTGACCTGATTATGGTAAATAATAACTGAAATGATTACCTGACCTGATTATTGTCGATAAAAACAAAAATAATTATCTGATCTTTTTATGGTAAATAAAAACATAAATGATTATCTGATCTGATTATGGTAAATAAAAACAGAAATGATTATCTTGCCTGATTATGGAAAATGAATACAGAAATGATTACCTGACCAGATTATGGAAAATAAAACATAAATGATTACCTTACCTGACCCGATTATGGGAAATAAAAACAAAATTGATTATCTTGCCTGATTATTGTCGATAAAAACAAAAATAATTATCTGATCTTTTTATGGTAAATAAAAACATAAATGATTATCTGATCTGATTATGGTAAATAAAAACAGAAATGATTATCTTGCCTGATTATGGAAAATGAAATCAGAAATGATTACCTGACCAGATTATGGTAAATAAAACATAAATGATTACCTTTCCTGACCCGACAATGGGAAATAAAAACATAATTGATTATCTTGCCTGATTATGGAAAATAAAACAGAAATGATTACCTGACCAGATTATGGTAAATAAAACATAAATGATTACCTTACCTGACCCGATTAAGGAAAATAAAAACATAAATGATTATCTGATCTTATTATGCTCAACAAAAAACATAAATGATTATCTGATCTGATTATGGTAAATAAAAACATAAATGATTATCTGATCTGATTATGGTAAATAAAAACATAAATGATTATCTGATCTGATTATGGTAAATAAAAACATAAATGATTATCTGATCTGATTATGGTAAATAAAAACATAAATGATTATCTGATCTGATTATGGTCAATAAAAACTGAAATGATTACCTGACGAGATAATGGTAAATAAAACATAAATGATTACCTTACCTGACCCGATTATTGAAAATAAAAACATAAATGATTATCTGATCTTATTATGCTCAACAAAAAACAGAAATGATTATCTGATCTGGTTATGGTAAATAAAAACAGAAATGATTATCTGGCCTGATTATGGCAGATAAAAAACAGAAATTATTACCTTACCTTATTATGGTAAATAAAAACAGAATCGATTACCTGGCCTGATTTTTGTAAATAAAACATAAATGATTATCTAACTTGATTATGAGAAATAGAAACAGAAATGATTACCTGACGGTTATGGTATATAAAAACTGAAATGCTTATCTGATCTGATTATCGTAAATAAAAACAAATCATTACCTGGTCTCATTATGGTAAATAAAAACAGAAATGATTGATTACCTGACGGTTATAGTATATGAAAACAGAAATGCTTATCTGATCTGATTGTCGTAAATAAAAACAAATCATTACCTGATCTGATTATGGTAAATAAAAACAGAAATGATTATCTGATCTTTTTATGGTAAATAAAAACATAAATGATTAACTGATCTGATTATGGTAAATAAAAACAGAAATGATTATCTTGCCTGATTATGGAAAATGAAAACAGAAATGATTACCTGACCAGATTATGGTAAATAAAACATAAATGATTACCTTACCTGACCCGATTATGGGAAATAAAAACAAAATTGATTATCTTGCCTGATTATGGAAAATAAAACAGAAATGATTACCTGACGAGATAATGGTAAATAAAACATAAATGATTACCTTACCTGACCCGATTAAGGAAAATAAAAACATAAATGATTATCTGATCTTATTATGCTCAACAAAAAACATAAATGATTATCTGATCTGATTATGATAAATAAAAACATAAATGATTATCTGATCTGATTATGGTCAATAAAAACTGAAATGATTAGCTGACGAGATAATGGTAAATAAAACATAAATGATTACCTTACCTGACCCGATTATTGAAAATAAAAACATAAATGATTATCTGATCTTATTATGCTCAACAAAAAACAGAAATGATTATCTGATCTTATTATGCTCAACAAAAAACAGAAATGATTATCTGATCTGGTTATGGTAAATAAAAACAGAAATGATTATCTGGCCTGATTATGGCAGATAAAAAACAGAATCGATTACCTGGCCTGATTTTTGTAAATAAAACATAAATGATTATCTAACCTGATTATGAGAAATAAAAACAGAAATGATTACCTGACGGTTATGGTATATAAAAACTGAAATGCTTATCTGATCTGATTATCGTAAATAAAAACAAATCATTACCTGGTCTCATTATGGTAAATAAAAACAGACATGATTGATTACCTGACGGTTATAGTATATGAAAACAGAAATGCTTATCTGATCTGATTGTCGTAAATAAAAACAAATCATTACCTGATCTGATTATGGTAAATAAAAACAGAAATGATTACCCGACCTGTTTATTATTTAGTAATAAAATGACGCTCTGACATAATTATCCTTTATTTTATCAGAATGCTAACTTAAACTGAACTGTGTACACACACACACACACGTACACACACACACACACACACTCTCTCTCTCTCTCTCTCTCTCTCTCTCTCTCTCTCTCTCTCTCTCTCTCTCTCTCTCTCTCTGTGTGTGTGTGTGTGTTTGTGTGTTAATAATAATACCTTAAAATGTAAGCCATTTTTTATTATTGCATTTTGAAAGCGACCAATGATAGTTCATTGGGTCACTGTGAGTCATAAACCTCTATCTTTAGTACCGATGAATGTATTAAAATCTGATTTGATACTTGCTTTTTTTGAGTCTTAAATGTTATCTTAGATAAAAAATAATGTTTTACGTTTAATATTAAAGTCTACAGATTTTTTTCTTTGAATAAGTATGTCTTATCTATTTGTAAAGAAAAGGGCAACAAGATTTTTAGTTTCAAAATTCTTTTGAAATGGAAAGTTGTCCAAGATCAAAATTATTTTTACCCCTGTGTCTTTGCCAGTATTTCAATTGTATTTAAAAAGATTTAATATATATTGTATTTTACGGTGGCTGATTTAGGACACGCATTTTAAAATTTTATCTCGAGCGCTCAACTAAAGATCTCGTGCGCTCGACATACTATCTCGAGCGCTTGACATACTATCTCGAGCGCTTGACTTATGATTTCGAGCGCTCAAATTATACGATCTCGAGCGCTTGCCTTATGATTTCGAGCGCTCGACTTATTTTCTCCAGCTAACGATTTATTGGAGTACTCGACTTGGAAGAAGTGTCGAACAGTCATGGAAAAAGAAGAACATGAAATCATATTTCTTTGCCACCAGCTTGGTCTTCGACAAAAATAAATAGTCGAGATATTATCAAATCTATGTGGCATTTTTCTCAGCGATAGACAGCTAAGACGGATACTTAAAAGATAAAATTTGTACCGCTATAAAAACAGGTCGGTTATTGTGGAGGTGGCCGAGTTTATAAATGACCAAATTGGTATCTCTGAACAATTTCATGGCTATCGGTTTATGCACTTAAAACCGGGTTTGACTATTAGCAGAGAAAACGTAAGGCGATTGCTCAGTTTATTGGATCCTGGAGGTGTAGAACATCGTCGTCGTAGACATCTTGTTCGTCGGCGCTATTGTGCTAAAGGACCAAATTATATTTGGCATCTAGATTCTTACGATAAACTTAAGCCATATGATATTGCAATTAATGGCTGTATCGATGGGTTTTCTAGGCACGTCATTTGGTTAAAAGCTGACTACACATCGAGTAACCCGAAAGTGGTAGGTGGGTACTTCGTTAATGCTGTAAAGGACATTGGGTTTTGCCCTGAAATTGTTAGAGGAGACGGCGGAACAGAAAAAAGTCATGTACAACATATACAAATATTTTTCCACAATCTCCAATAAGGTATTAGGAAATGTTTTCTATACGGGAGAAGTACAGCAAACCAGAGAATTGAGAGTTATTGGTGCTAATAACGAAACCAAAAATTTGAATTTTGAATAAGCTTTTTTCATCAACTTAAGGAACACGGCTATTTTTGCGGGGACCTGATCGAAAAGGAAATAATTCTTTTCGTTTTTGTGGATAAAATACAGGTACTGTTTTTATCTTCGATTTTTCAGTTTCATTGTAATAACATATACCAATTTTAATTTTACAGCACTAGACGGCCGTTTCGAAATACAATTCCTCATCACGACATCAGTAGTGCTTAGACCAAAATTATTGCAACCGCCTAATTTCTGGAATCAAATCACTATCAGCTCAAAATTATCACTGGCCTATAACTATCATTTGTTCAGTCACTGTGACTTAACCTAGTCATGCATGAAAGTTTAGAATCCAACTTCTTAATAAAATGTAATGAGTGTATGTTTGTGAAATGCCCGAACCTAATGCATTGTAAAAGTATCTATTATTCTGTCGCTATCTGTGTTTATTTTGTTCTTGCTATACGCTTTATGTAGCTTGTTGTTGTTGGTTTTTGCGATGGTACACGACCAACCAATACGTCAATTTTTGCAACTACTAAATCAACCACATACAAAACTTAATGGCAAGTGACAACATAGGCAAAACATAAGCAGATACAAAATGGATAGTAAAAGAACAATTGAAAATCATCGTCTTGTTAGACAGCTTTCCAATATATTCTAAATTCTGTAAACACTGTACTGTCTATCTGTGCTTCATTCTTTTCCTCTATAGGAAGATTCTGTCTTCTACCTGATACCATGAAGATCTAAGATCAATTTTATAATTCAGATTATAATATCTCCCTCTGAATGCTCAAGTATTTATTTCAAAATCGAATATTTCATTTTGCCACAAAACTGTAAATCTTAATTTGTCAGACCGATTCGCTATTGTCATTCAAGTATAAATATTTCTGTACTTTTTCATTGCATATGAAGCATTTATTATCAGTCGTATATGTCGACCAAGAAAAAGCTGCGCATTGTTTACATAAACAAAAAACACAAAACAGGATTGATGTATCACTGTTTTCGGTCGAAAGTTAAAGTATACAGAAACAGAGTATGTATATAGATAGTCATAGAGTTTTAAAACGTCCATGTTGTATTTATGTATTCTGTGTATACATGAATATTGACAATGCACACCTTTTTCTCGGCAGGTCTTTACTAAAAACACTAGTTTTTATTTACTTTCATTGACTAGGTCGAACTTGACGATTTTTCTTTGTTGTGGAACACCCATTACATCAGGAAGATTCACAATGAACTAATTGCTTACGGAAGCCCTGATTTGATGTATACAGTTCCAGCAATGTTCAATACGAGGGATTATTCAATTCCAGTTGATGTTGTAGCTGTTAATGTATATGAAGAAGAATGCATTTTTAAGACAAGGATTCACTGTGACAAGGATGTTCATGATGTTTGCAGATTACACATGGAAGAGAATAATTGGTCAATGCCAGAGGATGCCAATTCTGCTCGCAATCTTTACTTAAATTTGCGATGAGAAATACTCCGCATCATATCGATTTAAAGAACATTTTTATAAATTAATAATAAGAAATAAACACACACACACACACACACACATACGCGTATTTGCCTGAAAACCACTACACATGATTTTACACCTGAAACCAACTAGGATATAGATACCCAAAGAATATTTTATTGTTATTTTTAGGTTTAAGTTGAAGCAAACTTTGCATTTATCGGTTGGAAATTCAGAAATAATGAATATTTAGAGTTAGACTTTTGACAATGAATCCACTACATCATTCCATGAACACACACATTCTATCCACTACACTGAATATATCGTGTTACACACATTCTAGTCACTACACATGACGTAACCAAGTTACACACATGAAAACCGCTACAACCAAATACATGCTTATATAGCATTAAACTTAAAAAAGAAGTGATCTTGAGCTGTACCAATTGGGTATACATTACAATGTATTTCAAATAAATGCTGTGCAAGTGTTTCAATTACATATTCTTGCATTTGGACCGGATGTTCATACCTAAACCATTGACAGGTGTTATATTAATCAATATCTCATTACATAAATGTGATCTTGACCTTTGGACCCATGACCTCTTACTATATATCAAAATGATCGTTGCATCAATACCTACAACGTTCTGATATACATACTTATAACTCAGTAGGCAGTACTTTGTGTTGTCAGAAAATGTACCATTTAACAAAATTTTCAGTCCCTTAAAATTTGAAATTTATTTAAAACTAGGGTTTGTTCCCTCATGCAAAGCATTCCTTAGCTGGATTTGGATTTATATAATCTTGAAACTTTAGATTCATTACTTTCAACTGTTTGGCTTGTATTTTTATGTATCAAACTTTTCTGTCTTAGTGTCACTGATGAGGAATAAATTTCCGAAATGTGCACATCTGGCACATCAAAATTTAACTGGTATTTGTATTATATATTATACAAAGAATTCATAGTTTTCAAGATAATTTACCATTTCAGAATTGCTTTGCATCTGTGACCTTGACCTTTGGCCCAATGATCTTTTACTATACATCAAAATGATTGTTACATCAACTCCTACAACATTCCAATTTACATGCCTATACAAAAAATTCAAAGTTTTCAAGATAATTTACCATTTCAGTATTCTTTCTCATCTGTGACCTTGACCTTTGAAGGCATGACCTTAATTTATATATCAAAATGAAAGTTACATCAATACCAACAAAATTCTAATACACATGCCCATAAAAAAAGTGAATACTTTTCCAGATAATGAATAAAATCAGAAAGGTAAAAATTTACGTCATGACCTTCACAATTGACCTTGACCTCATTTTGAAGGTTATTATAAGGATATGGCAAACCGAAAACCCCATGTCATTATCTGATCAAATAGTCATGTTATTACAATTTTAAGCTATTTGACAATTTTTTCAAAGCGCGTAACCTATTTTTCAACCAATCTTAATGAAACGAACAAACAATAGGGTTAAGATTACGTAGAATCCAAATACCGCATCCGTTTTTGCCTCCAATGAGCAGTTCAAGAGAAGATTTTTTAGGTTTTGTTTACTTTTAGTAACAGCCGCCATCTTGAATATCCAATCACCATGATTTGAACAAATTATAGTTAGATTTTGTCAAGGACCTTCCATGGCAAATTTGGCTTCAATTGGCCCAGTAGTTTCAGAGGAGAAGATTAAAGTTTACTGAAGGATGGACACACGCACACTTTGCCGTGCTATAAGCTCACATGGCCTTTGGCTTATAGGCATTGAACTTGTGTTTAAATAAGTCCTTAGATTATCAATGAAGTTGCAAAAAAGCTGAAAAATTTGCTGATACGAAATAAAACAAACAACCAACCAACCAAAAGTATGCTAGTTACTGCTACTGACAATAAAAAATAAAACACTGAGAAAACCCCTACAAGTGCAGAGTACATTTTTATAGGAAAAACATTCAACTAAAGTTCTGTATAATTATAGTGCCTTGCCACTATAAGTCTCAACTTAAGTTTTAAAAGGACTTCCACACATACAATTACACAATGATGCTGCCACCATCAACACCAGAAAAGTTATGGTGGCAATGCAAGACAAAATTACCAACTCAATGTGATAAAACAAAATGTGTTTTAAACAAAATGTCTCCCCTCCATTCTTATTTAAAAACAGAAATTTTTATATTAATAAACCATTATTTATTTCCTTTCATAATACATATACAAGAGATTCTTCAATACATTCAAAACAAGTACTTTATTATATGGTCCCAATCAGAAATAACAGGAATAAAACTTTCACACAACATGTCAAAAGCTATTGATTTTGAAGCATTCATTACCAAAATATGAATGGAAATTAAATATTTTACAGAATTCTGTATTTGTTTGATGTACAGAATTCTGTATTTGTTTGATGTATTAACAGATGTTAAACTGAAAAACATAATATGAAATGTCATAACAGATTTTTTGCTCATGAATTTCTTGATATTTTTTTTACAGAATATCAACAACAAATTAAACATCCAACTTTAATAAAACAAGAATAATATTAAATTAAATGTTTTGCAGAGAAGGCTTTTTTATCTATACAATAAAAAGTATAATTTCAAATGGTTTCCTTTTCAAAAAAATTTTAGTTGTACAATATGTTGTAATTACCTTCATTCACCAGGTTGGACAAAACTATCATAGAAATCAGGACTTATCATCAATAGAATGGGCAAAATACTACCCATGATGACAAAATACTACCCATGATGACTCACATTCTTGGTCTAAACAGTAAACATTATTTATTTAAATGTAAGAAGGTTTTTTGGTCATACATGTATGTATTAGCATTAATTTCATTACAAGACATGTAATTACAAATATCTTAACAGATTTTATCAGTATTTCTTGACAGAAATAAATCTATCTCAACTTTAAATTTAACAAAATTACAACATCAAATTTAACAAAATTACAACACACCAAATTTTTCAAAATTACAAAAACAAATTTAACAAACTTTCAACTTTAAATAGAACAAATCAACCTTAGCTTGATTAAAAACGAGTAGAAACTAACCAAAACAACAAAATATTTTATTTGTTTAGGTTTTCAGTGAGAAAATGTCTATTCAAAATTTTGTTTAAACACTGGTAATTTTTACTTTTTCACTCAATTTTATAGTGTGCATGTATATGTTACTGTAAAATAATCTAAATGCATCATATTTTATATAAATGACAGTACAAAAATACTGTATGAAAACTTAATTAAGAAAAAATGATAGGCACCAGGGTGTACAAACTGAGTTGCAATTATAATTCACATGCCAAATTTATATCAGTTCAATATCTGGAGGCAAATAGAAAAAAGTCTGAAAAAAACTTTCTTCTTGAAGAAACCTTCTAAGTGAACAAAACTCAAACTTAGTCTGCAACTCCTAAACGCACATCTGCTCCAATAACTGAATTTATAGCAGAGTTCAACTTTGTTCCAACTCGGCTAAAATTGGCTAAACAAATTTAGATTATGAACCCCAAAATGATTTCATTAGGCCCCTTTAAATGAATTAACATACAATAAAAATCCATCTTACTAACAGTTCAGATACTTCTTAATCATGATGGTTATTATTTTATCAGTATGTATTACTTCATGATTAAACGTGTATGAATTGCTTTGTTATATTATTTCATTTTAGTTATTCTTTTTCTCTTTATCATAAAAATGTCATAAACACTCAGTCTATAATCAGCAAATATTTGTCAAAAATGGACTTTAAGAAAATTGATACCCAGATACATACATATTACTGTATACACCAAATAACAAGAGTTATGCAGATAAATTTACAGAGCAATTACACACAATCAAGACAGCAAGCCTGTTGTTAAATAATAAGTTTTGATTTATACATGTATTTACAAAAAGAGTCCTAAGTTACAATACTGAAAATAACTGCAAATTTCCACCTTGAGACATACTGTTTATATTATAAACAGAATAGTGTATGAACTTTTGATGTGTACATTAACTAGATATCTTAAGGTATCTTCATCTTTACAAAAATGCTGTTTTTCTTCTGCTAGTTTACACAAAAAAACAAAATAATATAATTTTGAATTTCATCCATTAATATGTCAGCCTTAACAATTTGAATTAATTGACCAATTCATCATCCACTGTTTAAAATCCGATTTTTAAGTAAAATCATAATTACTGTTTTGTTCAGTTTTGAATTATGCAACCAACTGGAACAATATATATGTACAAGAAGAAATTATTTTTCATATAAATTCATTCAATAACATGGCTTGTAGAATGATACCCAACAAAAAACATTGTATAATTGTTTATACAAATGCTCAAGCAAATGTCTTTTTAGAAAATTTTATCAAATGTACACAAGAACAAAAGTTTTGATCTGATTTTCACTCCTTGCAATCCAATATGTTTTTGCTTCAATTGCTAGAGTATAAAACAAAGGCTTTCATAAGGACAGCATAAAACCAACTGCACATCTAGTCAGTAAGCATGGAAAAACTTCAACCAGAAACTTTAACACAAAATTTGAACCAAACACTTTTTAACATTTGATGCTTACACCAAGGTATAACACAAGCCCTCTTTTACTTAGTACAGGCAAGCTAAAATCAATAACATTCTTCACTTTTAATAATATAGGATTACACCTTTGAAGGAGCTAAGCTAAGTATTGTCAGGCAACACAGTTTTAAGGTAGGGATTCTGCAACTGTCAATATAATCTACATGTACATTAAATCTTATAGTGTGAAGTTGATGAGAATTTTGCCAAAATAAAATCTTGGAAGACAGTAGAATAAAGGCTAAACAATTCTTCCTTAATGATATCATTTGTAAATTATCAAATATTTACAGTGTCTTTATATTTAATGTTCTTTCATGTAAATATGGCTAGACACAATTTTCTTTTGATAGCAAACAATCCAACAGGCAAAGTACCTCCAAATTGATGTTTTTATGAATTGGTACTCCAAAGTTTTCTTATCACTGATGGTAATGATTAATAATTGCTAAACTAGCACTTCTTTAATGACCTTCGTCTTGAAGTTATCAGATTTTTAACTGCATACTTAATGTGCTTCCATGTAAATCTTGCCAAACATGATTGGTTTTTGATGGCATTTAAACATTCTAATTTACAAGGAACCTTCTCCAAATTGATGTTCTTTTGAAACTGGCACTCCAAAGCAATCTTTTCATTTTTACTCCATGTATGCCTTGTCTGTGCAGCTGAAACATAACAGATGATGAGTAAATTGAACCAAACAAATTATATAAAATACATCTTTGCATCATCAATCTTAAATGTAAATTTAACTTTATTCAAGACAGAATTGCAATAATTATCTAAGAATGACAAGTTGACAACATGACTAAATTGAACTGGCCCTTGTTGTGTAAAACATATTTAAGTTAATTGATGATTGATCATTATTGCCATGAGTTTATCACCAATCTTTAGTCTGAAATGGTCCAGGAATGGCCAATAGGAACTAGAACCGTTTCTTGAGAGCCAAATACCTCCCTCCAACCTCAACATTGACCTCTTGATTAATTAATCCCTAATATTCTTAATCACTTGACTACTGTGCTATTTTACCAAACATAACACTTTAATTAAGCTTTAAAGTTTATGTATGAGGTATACATACCTTTAGTAAAGTTCTTTTTCACTGCTACATGTAGTTTCTTTTTTGACAAGTTTTTGGGGGTGTCTGAAAACACAGGGATAGTATTTATATTAGACTAAAATTTTTCTATCTACTAAAGTGACAAAAGTTTTTATCATAACTAGTCACTACAACACAAGTTCCCGTTAAAAGAATTCGTCGTCCCATCCCAACAGGCATGTATATTACCAGGTGGTAAGAAATGAGAAAAACTGTAAAAATTACCTGTATATCAAGAATTAGCCATTTGATAGTGATTTTCTTTTCAAACTATTTGGTGAAATTATAATTCTCAATTAATGACAATTTTCATTCTTTCCTTGTGTATGCAATGTAGATGCACGATTTACATCTCAAAACTTAATGAAATGACCTGCATTTATATGAATAAATCACTAGGATTTGCCAATGGACATAATTATGCGACAACTGCATCTTGTAATACTTGTTCATAGTATCAACAAAGTGAATGTATTAATGCTTACCAAAGACACTATGTACCACAATATATCATCAGTTGGAGACATCAAAATATATAAAAACAATAAGCAATGTACATTGTATAGACATTAATTTGGAAAATCATTACTGGTAAACAACTGTCTTCAAAGTACAACTTAACTGAAAATCCCATGTCATTAATTACATGTATCTTTAAAAAATAGTGAAAACAGAGCCATGTAAAAGTAATTTAAGTTTCCCACAAAACTTGTAACCCATTTTCTTTTTTTATGAAATTTAACATAATTAACAAATTATAAGGATAAGATCATCGAATATCAAAATATTACCGGTACTCTGATTTTTCCTTCAATCATGTTTTAAGTTTTTTTCAGTCATTTTGGCAAAACTTCCAAGAAATGGACATACATGACACAAATTGTGCAAGATATTTTTCTCATAAACATTATCTTAAATTCACAAGAATCTAATTAATATCACAACTTTAATATTTGGAATACAAATGTCCCTGGATGGACATATGAAAACTATGTGAAACCTGAAACCCACTACACACGATTTTACACCTAAAACCAACTACACTAGGTTATAGATACCCAAAGAATATTTTATTGTTATTTTAAGGTTAAAGTTGAAGCAAACTTTGCATTTATCGGTTGGAAATTCAGAAATAATGAATATTTAGAGTAAGGACTTTTGACAATGAATCTACTACATCATTCCATGATTACAATTTAATATCACAACTTTAATCTTTGGAATACAAATGTCCCTGGATGGATGTATGAAAACTATGCAAGCAGTGAAATTCATAAATAAGAACCTATGGCCTTTCCTATCATGCACAGCAAAATGTGCACCAGGAGATAAATTATTACTTTTCAGTACGAGTATATGGACAATCCATTACTTTCATACATTTAAGTGGAGTATAGGGTACATTTTTCTTATTTCATTTGAAATTTATATTTTATATACAGCTTACATCTTCTCTCAGGTGTATGCAAAAGAAATGCATTTAAATTTACAATTCATCTCAGACTTTTACAATTGATGCTGAACAGGTAAATATTGATGTATATGACAGAATTTTGGATATGTAGAATGCTCTTAAAATAAAACTAGAACTGTCTCTGAAGGAGACTAATATCCCCTGATCTCAATTGTTGGTAGAAAATTTTGATCAATGGATTCTTATGATGCTTGTCATTTATGCATAATTTCTGAAAAATTGGATCATACATAAATGAATAAATCTTTGGATAAATTATATACATGTATATGGCAAAAATGAAGGTCAGAAATCTAAGTCTGGAAATGGCAATAAATCTACAAAATTCACCGGATCAAACCGCTATTTGCAGGTGCAAAGGATCTTATGATGCCCAACATCTGTGCATAGTTTCAGCAAAATTGGATCATAATTATGTAACTGAATTAAACTTCAGGACAAATTGTATCTATGGACAGATGGACGAACAGACAGACATTCCAGTATATCCCCTAACTCTGTTATTACCATAAATGGGTGAATAACCATAAAATAAAGAGAGTTTATCTACCTGCAAGTGCTTCATTTTCACCACTTTCACTTAAGTCCATTACATCTGCAACATCTTTTTCAATGACTGTTAAATCATCTGTTTCAGATTCACTTTCACTTTCAAGTATTTCTGCAATAAAAGAATAAATAAAATGTTGTTTTTTTTTAAACTTATACATGACCTTTTTTAACATTTATTTGGTTTTGCTGTTATTGTTATGTAAAACACTGAACAATACATTATCTTTTATGATGTTTAGATTCAATATTTCTAGTAAGAACAAGTTATGGGTATCAATCATTCTTAAGTTTCTTATCATATCCAATAAATATACCAAGCAAATTTCCTATAAAACTATGAAATAATAGCATTTATATATTTTATCTTGTGAATAAGCAATATAACAATATGTGAACAAGACCCATGGGACTCTTATGCAATACTTGTCACCAGCTATTTTATAAAGCTTTGTATATAAATTGTGCTGTGCAATATCAAGGCAATATACATACACATAACTGGGAGGTTTTTTTTAAAATACATAATTCAAGTGCAAGTCACAACTGATAATTATGCCCTTTTTGGAATATAAACGTTTTCATGAATTGTATTACAAGGACAGTATATAATATTACAGTATATAATAAATACATGTATGATCATACATGTATGTACACTTGCAAATCTGTAGTTTTACATACCTTTCTCTGGAACAAATTCAATTTCATCAAAATCTTTGCCTTTATATTTTGCAATGGTACCATTGTTAATGCTGTGCAAAATCTTTGTAACTTTGGCTGCTTGTGATGCATTTTCAGACAGGCGGTAAAATTCTCTGTGGACCCTGATGTCGTGGCCTTGAAATGTAGCTAAAATATCTTGAGAATTTTCACTCAAATTAAGAACCTGTGCTAATGTTGCCAACTGTTTCCTCAATTTTGTGGATGTTGTCGATGAAGGATGCTCCACCCCTGCCTCCCTTGACAACTTTCGAAGACAATCAGAACCTCTGTATGGTTTGGTGAATTCTCCTGGCCTTGCAAATAAGTATGGCTGTTTGACATTTGCTTTGTTCCTATTATAAACCAATACTTCAATTTGTTGTCTCATCTTGTCAGTGAGAAGTACTGGGACCTTTCTGCCTCTTTTCCCTCTGATTTCAACTCTTGTTATGTGATGTGCAAAGATGTTTTTCAAATTCTGTCAGTGTACTCATCACTACGGGATCAGGTCTACCACTACCATTTTTAATGGCATCATTAAATCCTTCAAGCAACATTCTTTCTGCCTCGCCACTTCTCCTTCTATTAAATAAAATTACTTGTGTCAGCAGAACTTGAGCTAGTTTGGAGTATAAATCAGGATTGTTTCCAATCTTCTTGCATAGACTGTTAGCAGTAGATTGCAAGTGCTTGTTCAGTTTGACAACATCGTCTGTCAATGGGAGCAATTGAGCTTTATTGTACTTCTGATCATTAAGCGAGTTTGAGGCTACAGAAGAAACATCATCCTTCCAATCACTTTTATACAAGCATAGAAAATCTTCAGCTTCTTTCTGTTTACATTTGTTGTTTTCTTTTATTGCATCCGAGCGTTTATATCTAGCACATTTTTCAAGGCTCTGTCCTATTTTAGAGCCAGAGATGGGGTTTTAAACATCTGACTCTGTTCATCATACCCAGCTACAATTTTAATGCATTTTATTGAATACATCCCAGTTGCAGCTTTTAAGCACATCATCTACTGATTTTACATTAGATACGGATTT
Source organism: Tegillarca granosa (assembly GCA_029721355.1). Taxonomy (NCBI): domain Eukaryota; kingdom Metazoa; phylum Mollusca; class Bivalvia; order Arcoida; family Arcidae; genus Tegillarca; species Tegillarca granosa. The sequence goes on from CM056599.1 coordinate 2,430,830, forward strand.
GCAGCAAATAACAAGTCGACCTAGTTCACGTAGTTTCTGAGATATGTACTGTATCTTATGTTCTTGTGGGCCATGTTTCTTGAGTAGTCTTTCTCCAAAGTTTAGAATACAGTTTGTCTTGTTCAACAGTAAGTTTTACATCATCATTTTGCATTTTCAAAAAAACTTTGTCTGCTAGTATTTTACTACTGGCTTTACATGGAAGCAATGAACGTCCATTTTTAATATGTTCTCTATCACAGTCTTTTGGATCTTTAGCAACACAGGAAGACTGGTGTTTCCACAAGTCACTTTTTTTGTACAACGCTTTGCAATGAAAACATGGAACAAAATCTGTTACTTTGGCACTATCATCATTTTGCCTGTATTTAGGAATGACCATTCCATGTCCCTTTTCTATTACAGCATAATTATGAGCAAAGTCTCCACGGTTAACAAGTTCTTCCCAGCATTTTCTTCTGTTCATACTTTTCTTTGGCAGAGCAAGAATTTTAGCCACTTCAATTTCATTTTTGTGCTTTAATGATAAATGTCTTGATATGTTCGCTAACACTATTCCACAAAAAAACACATGCATGACATTTATTGGAAAGATTTCCTTTAGAATTTTTATTGGCTGCCTGAATAACAATTTTCTTCTCCTGACTAAGAACTGGAAAAATAGCACTTGTTTTATCTTCATTTTCATTTTCACTTTCTGAAACATGTACACTTTCTTTGTGAAATGCTGCAATTTAAAATTAAACCATAATGTATACATGTATATAGAAAACACAAATGTATTATTAAAATATAGTCAAAAAGTTTAAATACAAGTGGAATAACAAAATCAAGAGTAATGATTAATTGTTCATGTCCCTAAAATATTACTCTTATGCATGTACATATGTGATAATTACTACATACTACATGTCTTATGTGAATCAATAACCACTGTGGTAGCTTGGTTGGTAGTGTGCTCACTCTGTAATTAGGAGGTAATTGGTTCGAACCCTGACCGGGTCTCACTTAAGACTTGAAAGTGGGTAGTGACTGTTCTTTCACCAAGCACTCGGCTTTATGAAATGGAAGTCACAGTTCTTTCGGATGGGATCTTAAAATCGATGAGGTCCATCTCATGGTAGGCTTGGCACGATAAAGAACCCTGCTGTGTATAATGCAATCAGTGCAAAGCACAGGCAAAATTTCTGCACCTTCATCTATAGCTGGTGGTGTCTCAATATAAGTGAAATATTCTTGACTAGGATGTTAAACACTATTATTCTACTATACCCTTATGTGAATCAGGGCAATCATTACGACCCATGGCACTGTATGATGTCCAATGTCTGCATTCATAATGTCGTATGTAAGGACTACACGCACAGTATATGTGCAATATTTAAAATACTTCATATGTTTCATGTCAGCAAACTAGGTGTGTGTAATATGAATCAAGGCCAAGGGCAACTCACAGCATTGTGTGATATCTTCAGTCCACTACACGAGTTTGGGCTTTACAAATCATTACATGTAGGCAATGTGGATCACAAAAATGCAGAATAATAATATTAATGTGAGTAGACTTGCATGCATATCACAAGTCCAACCTGTACAATTATTACTGGTACAGCATGAAAAGTCACATTAATATCCTACATGTAAATTATGGAAATTCTTGTATATCAACTATTTTATATCAATGTATAAAGTTATACCAATTGGCAACACAAATGTCAAATACCAATTTTATATCAATCTAATGCAAATTGTTTCAGATACAAGTCAAATATTTTTGAAAATATTAAGAAAAAATCAACAGAACATGAAAAGCAGGTCAATGTCTTTGATCTAATTTTAAAGAAAACTGAGTTAATATAATCTGATACAATTATTATGATGACTGTCACCATACTTTGATAATAAGAACAGATTATGATAATCTACAGAGGTTGCTCCAAATACATAATTATAACATTTTCTGATAGTGCCATATGCGAGGCAAAAATTACAACAAACACATAACAAAAACATAAATGCTTTCTTAGCATAAAACTACATCAAATTACCTTAACAATCGTTTCAGTAATGTAAAAGAGTTTTAATCTACTAATTACAGCAATGAATGCCATCAAATCAGTCTATGACAGCAATGATATTTGACTAAAATAATTAAGATGTTGAAAAGTTCTCTAAAGGTGAAAAGTCAAAGGTTTTGACTAATTTATGGTTAAAAATAGCAGGAAATTGCATCTGAAAAATGTGTACTTTGCAGCATCCAATGCAACCAAGAATACAAAACAATACAAGACAATATTCAAAAACAAAGAAAATACAAACACCAATATTTATATAAGCCCCGACTTTGAACAGCATAGTATTAAATATCCAGCAGTGTGGTTTAGTACTATTGGCGGCCCTAAGCCATCCCACTTTTATAACAACCCTTGATCCGTAAATACACACATTTAAGAATTAAAAATAAACCTTACCTTTCTCAACAGAACTACCATTATTTGTTGATGAGTGAGTTGGATAGTGTTCATCATGATCATCATACCTATTCTTTTTCTGAATGAGATCTGAAAGTAAAGTAGATACATGTACATGTTTTTGGTATTAAAATATAAACACTTAATTTCACAATATTGTATAATTTGACAAGGAGCAAGAGTCAACATCTTTTTTAACAAGAATTACACAGATATAGGTGTCTAGCTTACTTTGGCAAATATACAGTACTTGGACTTTCACATAAACTTTCACAATTTGACACATTGTTACTAGAAAAGTAACACCCACATGTTAGTCTAGCCTTATAGTAAGTAAGTCTCTGATCCTTTAAGCTTTAAATGTGGATGTTGATGCCAACAGTTACATGTACAACAAATGTATAAAAAATTTAAGCAAGTAGGAAATCTTCATACATACATATATATTTGAAAATCTTTCTAGATCTTTTACACTCCTACCTTTCTTAGAAGAATTATCACCATCCCTTTATGATTCAGTTGATAATTCAGTTGGACAATATTCATCACCATCATCACGTCCGTCCTCTCTCTGAATAAGATCTGGAAGTAAGACAGAAAAATGTCATAAAAAATCTGTAACTAAATCACAATAACAGTTTACAATTACAAAGACATTAACTTTTTCACTTTATATTTGTAAAAATCTTTTAGTGAGGTTTACTTCATTGTTATCTGGCATTTAGAACAAAGAAACCAAAAAACAATATTATTTTTCTGAAGATATACATGTATATGCATGTACAAAAATCATGATAAATGTCATTTGTGATATCGCAATACATATTTGTCCACATCATCATCACTAATGAATAATGCATCATGGCTATGTGTATTTACATATGCACTGGGTTGTATGTGTGTCATTAAAAGTACTGAGTTGCATGTGTGTCCCAGAAAGTAGTGTGTTGCATGTGTGTGTATAGATAATGCCTCACAAATGTGTATTTACTTATGTACTGAGTTGCATGTGTCTCAGAGAAAGTTTCTAGTTGCATATGTGTGCGCATGGATTACGCATTATGGATTTACTGATATACATTGGACACCATTTCTAGATCTTTTTACACTCTTACCTTTCTCAAAAGAACTATCATCATCAATTGTTTTAGTTGATATATTATTTAAACAATCTTGAATATCATCACAAGCATCATCACACTGATCCTCTCTCCGAGTAAGAACTGGAAGTAAAGCAGAAAATTTTCATAAAAAATCTGAAACCAAATCACAATAAGTTATTATTTATATATATATATATATATATATATATATATATATATATATATATGTGACTACTGCTTGTATATATGTGACTACTGCTTAGGGTTTACTGAATTTGAACTCAAAATTCTGAACATGATAGGAATCCATAATCAGTGAGTACATTTCCTTAACAGCAAATGAAAATAAAAAATAAATAAGTTGCATCATTAGCAGTTGGCATTTTGAAGCTTATCATTATTATCTTACCCTCCTCCATTTCATCTTTGTTCTCTGATGATGAAACATCATCTTCGTTCTCTGATGATGAAACGTCATCTTCGTTCTCTAATGATGAAACAACATATTCGCTGTCTGATGATGTATCATCATATTCGCTGTCTGATGATGAAACAACATATTCACTGTCTGATGATGTATCATCATATTCGCTGTCTGATGATGAAACAACATATTCGCTGTCTGATGATGAATCATCACATTCGCTCTCTGATGATGTATCACCACACTTTTCATTGGATGAATTTGATTACTTGTGTAGCACCCACTGCTACTATTGGCTGATTTAGTTCAAATGGATCTGAATCTGCAAAAATATTAAAAATTACTAACAGTTATAAGGAATGACTAAAACCTTCATACCATAGCCAATAAGATTTCAAGTACCATATTTCCTCACTTATAACACACAGTTTTAGGCCAAAATAAAAATTTGAGAAGGGGTACATGTAAAAGGGGTCTACAAAGAAAATTTATCTTAGCCATCTCTCAAAACTGATATAGTCTGTCATGTATACTGAACAAGGGCCACAATCATCATCAGAAATAATGGTTCAGAGTGGTGGATATTTAATTTAATTGTGAAGATTAATTAGGGTGCGGTGTGATCTGTACTAGGATCTGTACAAGGACTATTCACATATTGTACAATCAAAAAGATTTCTGAAACCATGTTTGGAAAATAAATGGTAGACTAAATATTAAGTGCCAATATGAGACTGAAAGAATTCTTAATTTTCAATTCATCAAAATACATGTAAATGATGTCCACATACTAATAAAGAATTGTTTAGTGACAATTATCACTTTAGTATACAGTACATTTGGCTTTATCTGCTAAATTAAGAAAAGAACCTCTTTTAATGAAAGACATAACATGAACTAAAACAGCATGCTTAAGATTAAGATAACTATCAAAAACAACAAAATGAACATATGCAAGTCTCACCATCAAATTTGGCTCATGGGCAAATTTTACCAAATTTTCAAAATAACAAAATAAACTGCAATAAACATATTCACCAACATAGAACAATGTAGAAGCTAGTTTTCACTCCATTTACTTATCTATGTTCGCCAACACTAAATATTACTTTATTCTATTCAATTCAAACTTCAATAATAAAGATGCAACTTTGACTATACATAATATGTATATGTAATGTTTTGATTGAACTGTAAGAAACATATACATAATATGTATACGTAATGTTTTGATTGAACTGCAAGAAACATCAAGCACTGCTTGCTAATGAAAAAGTATAAAAGAATAACAACTATTCATGTGAAAACTGTACATTTACATTGCTATTAACCAATAACAAAACCATACCCGAATCGGATCTCACTGGAATTCTATAGCAAGATTTGTTCTGCAAATGTGTAATTTCAAAATTTAAATTCATTGTTAAGTTTTTTTTATGAGAAATTGCTTGACAATGCTATGTATAGTTCCAAAATTAAAATTTAGTACACACATTCCTTGGGGGTTTTTTTTTACGTGTATATTTTCTTGCCAAAATTTTAAAAATGCAAAAGATGAAGTTCATGAAGCACTGTTTTGCCTAGTAGTTACTCTGAGAAAAAGTTACTAGGTAGTCTCATTCAAATTCCTAGAACAATTGGCAAGATGTACACCTACAATCTAAGCAATAATTCTTCATTTTATTTCTATATCATTCTAACATTAACCCAACCCCCCCCTCCCATATATTCTACTATCAAGTTATAAAAAGTTAGGTGACACTGAGTTTTTTAGATGACTTGTCAAACAGATAAACTTACCAGATTCCTCCATTCCAAGTTTTTGTCAGCATCGCCATAATCAAAACGTATTTCTTGACCTTTAGGAATAGTTTTGGTTGCATACAGACAGAGTCTTGGATAGTTGCTGTTAAAGACTTTAAGTTTCATTTTCGAGTTGCATTTTGCACTTTTAACTGCTGAATCATTCACGTAGCGACACAATCTGTCATTTGTGTCAGTGGCATCAACACTGACAAAGATAACAATAATAATAAAAAACTGTAATTATTATAATAATAATAATAAAAAACATTACCCCAGACAAAATTAAATTTTCAATTCCAATTGTTTACATATACTATCTTGATAAAAAGATTAAAAACTGGTCCAAAAGAGAAAAGGTAGATTTTCTTTGACATTTTCTAATAACCAGAGAAACGATAATGCCTTTCCTTGATGAATATACATACATGTACAATCAGTGCTAGAAAGTACTGAAATCTTCAAAACCGAAATAAAACAGTTGTGTAAGAAGCATCTGAACATATTCTTTTGGTGAAAAGATCATTATTCAATATTTTTTAATTTGTTTTGAATCCGACCGTGACCACAGGAATAGAAACAATTATCAGGCACTACATGTAGGTCTGTTATTGTTTCTTGGTCATGACTAAACTAAAAACAATAAATTCTTCAATCTTTTAATATCTACATTTTTAAATATAATTCAATTTAGCACAAACTTGATAAGAATTGCATTGAAAATAAACTCCCAATTTGCATCTGGATCTGCTTTATAAATGCAAATTTGTCAGTGTAACATGCTTTTTAATTATTGTTATAATTATTCTTATTCTTCACTTTCTATCTTAAATGTAAATCTGTTATTATATACTTACCAACATGTCTTCTCTCTATATCTAAAATAATACATATAAATCTGTTGTTTTTCCTTTTTTCTCTCTCTTAACTGCTTCTTCCAAACTTATTCGTTCACCGACATATTCTAACAGGAAGTCACCCTTATTGAATGTCTTGGTAGCAAAAATCCCAAATCCTACCAAAATAAATCAAACGGTCTGAATATATTTTTGTAATAAACATAGTTCATTCAAGTTTTGGGTAAAAAATTTCAAGGATTTTCAAGGGGTTTTCAAAACTACTGTCTACTGGTCTTCATTTCATTGATAGGAAATGAACATAATAATAAACAGAAAAACATTGTTGTATCGATTACAATATTTCAATCCTATGAGAGTTGCAATTGCATCTGTCTGCCTCATTGACTTGAAATGTTTTCTACTTTTGGAGTGAAATTAGAGCATATTCACCCATCTTACTTAGATTGATTATATTGTTGCACATACAACAGTCAGCAGCATGTTTATCCCCTTTGAACTCATGGACCACTTTGAA